>CALNHX010003509.1:191-148193 GCA_940337035.1 Agriotes lineatus | reverse complement strand
TACAACGACTCATTTCAACCCGGACTCCTATTTTCTGTGGATAAAGAGGCGCTTCATTTAAATCGTGAGGATTATCGTTACTCCAAATCCGTATAATTAACCTGGGAATGAATATATCCATTTAGGTAAAACCAAGCTTCGTTCTTAAAAAAGTTAAATTTAACTGCTCGGCATTGAGATTATTCAAAAATCAAGCAAAAACTGATTCTTTGATAGTCGTAATCCTGTTTTAAAATTCCTAAATGAAAATAACTCGCTAATGATGGAAGCAAATCATGTCTCAATATTTTCTAGAATGTATGGCAACTTAAATCTTCAACTTTGTTACGGTCTTGAACTGACTTTACGACACCGCACCGGCTCATACATAAACGAAACGGCCGGCGCGTGCCGTAATGGACGAAATCGGGACGAAAGTTCTTCTAGGCCGCTACCCAGCCGCAACAAGATAGGCCGGCTAGACTTTCAGTGGAGTTGGGCGGGTTCTTAACGAGATTATCTAAGGGCAACGGCCAGAGGGTCGGTAAATAACGGTAAAATAAAGAGGGCGCCACCAAGCCTGTCTTAACCCGAATAACCGGGCCTGGGCGGTTAGACGGGGGCGAAGTATTCAAGACACTCCGTCGATAGGGGTACTCGTGAATTATAAACTCACACAACGATTTCGTGATGGCAAAAATACTTAGATCATGAAGTGGGGCTCTTTCAGCCACGGCAATGTCACCACCAAGCTTACCTGCACGCTCTGATCTCACTGGCCCCACCGTACATTTATCTTCTCAATGATGGGCGCACGCTGAAACAGAACATGCACAAATCGACCAAGAATAAAGCGTCTCTTAATTAGATAAGCGTCTATTATTCCATTCTTACATTGGGGCAGCAAAGCATGCCGCAAACATTGCGTTAATTCTTATAAATAAGCATCAGCTGATGGGCGCACTACTGTTACTAAACAACACCCATAACTGTACAAAATCAAGAGCAGTTTGACATATGAGTCCCACAAAGGGAACGTTTGTACATAAAAATCGAGTTATGCGACAGCAAAGGCGACGCGAACAGCGTAGCTGTCGGCAGAATCAGGCGCCTCAAAGAGATGCGGCGAATTAGTTAGAAACCCAATTCGCAAGGCAAAAAGGGGCCGCGTTACTGAGATATATTTGGCCAAAAAGGGGGCTTACATAGCCTAACGCCCGCAGGCGAATTTAGAATATGACACAGCTGGTGCTACGCCGCCCAAGCGATCGATAACTTCGTGTAACACTCAACGAGCCGAACACGACGCCGTTGCTAACATACGAAAGGTCTCGCACAAAACTTGGCGAATATGGCACCGCCCTGATAAGAAGTGATCTGGCTCACACGATAATTTGGGCAAACACAGCAAAGCCCAAGTGAGGGAAGTGATTAGATTAAAAACGAGCGACGCCACTTCGCGACAACAATTTAAGATGCGAAGGGTACATTTTTAACGGTGCACATGATTTCACATCAAGTTCGCGCACATGCAATTTTACTGCGACCAAACTGGCGATGCCGCCTTACAGCACGTATGCCAAGAGTTCAGCAATTATTCACATGGTTAAGCGCAAAGCTCGCGCACAAGAAGTTAGTATGATTCAATGGTTACAAATACCTTAGCTTTATTGGTGACGGCCCAAGAGATCGGCATGCGGTCCAGCTGGAGGGAAACAGGTTGCCTGTGGCAATTAATTCGCCGCTAAAACGGCCGACGTGTGAATGGTCTGGATGCGCCCAAAATGGCGACAAAGGCTGGCGCTTTAACAAACGCCGCTACGACGGCAAAACTAGCCCAAGTGATGTCCTACCTCAACGGGAACACTCCCTTACGTGACGACGTAGAACCGGGCATGGAATTCCATCACACCTACGCCTTGGCGTAATAAGATCGCCGCTAAACGACACACACCTTCCTTGTTCAATGGCCTGAGTTGAACTGCCCCTCTCGCTTAAGGCGAAACAGTTTATCAAACACTTGCTAAAGCAACACGAGACGGGAAAAGGCTGACGCCCCCGCCAAGGGCGGGAACGCCGCACGAACACACACACTATCCGACCTCTTAGATCGACGGCTCTCGGCTGAATGCCCCGCAAGAAGCGTTCGGACGCTCGAAATGGCGTGAGCCAAAACGGCGTTACCACGTGACTCTCGACAGCCAATGGCGATGCGCCCAATAAAACAAATAAGTTATTGCTTTTAAATAAGTTCCGGTGACAAAGAGAGCGAGAGGCCTCGCAGTCGCCTCAACAGCGTGATTTCTAGAAGGTTCGGAAATCTTGCCAGCGTTAACACCCGGCTGTCAAAGTACCAACAAAGGGGTGCCCCGTATGACGAGAAATACTGCGCTTGAAGCCAAATATGTGCAAAATCATTATTATGGAATTAGGCGATGAAGCCAAATAAGTAACTAAAAGGGTTTAACATACGGGCACGCTGCCCTAAAGTCTAGGTGGCTAATTAAAATACAAAATGACCTGAGAACTTTTCCTAAAATTTATCAATGACGTGACTCTTCATTCCACACAGCCCGCTGACGTTCATATGTTGTTTCATGAATACCTATTAAACTATTCTAGCAGTTTCTTGTATTCTTAAAAAAAATAGCCAACCCTTCGGAATGCAACCAAGGGGAGTTATCGTTACTGGAAATTCAGTTCTGTTCTTGAATTTTCCCAGGAAATATAATTATCATTTTCAATTACTGTTAAACTGATGTGTGGTCTACTACAACTGCTCGTTTACTTTATTGAGTGTATTCATGGTCACAGGTTCCACAGTAGTTTAAAAATAACATTTACTATTATGAAGTTTCCTTGCCAAACACATGCCGTAATACACACATTTCTCTTTTCCTCATGCATTTTGTCCAGTAGAAAGTCTATTTTCCTAGAACAAGAATACTCTTCTACTCTCCCCTACTAACCTCAAAATTGTCAAAAATGGTTGTGAGGTAATATCCATTACAGTTATGTTAGCATGAAACATCTAAGATTAACTGTATTTTAAACAATTTGGTGTCGAGTTAAATAGTAACAGGAAAGTTAGGCATCCCTTAAGAGCAATACTAAACTTTGTCTTGTATGGGCAACGTGTTTCTTCGAGATTTTTTTACAATGCTGAAGTAATTTTTGGTATTTATAATCTTAGCTTAGTAATTTACTGATTATTAATACATTTTTTATGAAATTTTCCATCTTAGGATAAATAAGTAAATTTCAAACAAATTTCAAATGACATATTGATGACTTAACGAATATTTAAGAAATGTTGTGGTCGTTAGTCGTACTGAAATCACCTAATACCAAAATCTATTAATTTCCATGGAAAATATTAGGTTATCTATATGTTTTCAAGCGCCAGCGTAGCTCAATGGTTAGAGCATTGGACTGCGGTGCGGAAGTCTAGAGTTCAAATCCCAGATCGATGCCTGGCGGGCGGCCTACCCAGTCGCTTTAAATAATCGGGGACCTGCGTTCGAAAAGAACAATGGGTAATAATGCGGTTGTCTAATGCGTGATGCTCACCACATCACCACGTGTCATGAATTTGACACGCGACAGCCGGGTGTGATAGCGAGAATACGGAAGCTCTGACCTTCCGCCTTGCAGGCCAAGCTCTTTCATGGGTTGTTAGTGCCTCGAACTACAAACTACTACTATGTTTTCAATGTGTTAAGTCAGAATTCATGTTTTGTTAAATTAGCCTGGAAAAAGGAAAAGGCACAAACGGGTGTACCACAGGAGTGATCTTGTTAACATACCAAATGTTCAGGCATTTAAGTGCAGGGTGTTACTTTTTTAAATCATAAAAAATCTCCCAATTTATCTATGTAGGTACTAGTAGCTGTCTGCATTTTAATGTGTAAACTGATTTTATCAGTAAATCTACGTTGTCGAAACACTTTTGAGTTAGAATGCTTGACAGATACAATGTTGTTACTTCAGTCCCCCATACACGTGCGAACAAATTGCGCAAACTGACAGGTTGTTGTGCAAACAAGATCACCCATACACTATACCCAATTTTATGCAAACTCCAGTTGCTTTTGTCGTGTACTTAAGGAAACATGTCGTCTGAGGACGCAGCCTGTTTAGCTATAATAATTGCTGTTGCGTCGGATGTTGGTGTTAAAAAAAGAAAAAGGAAGCAGGGAGTTTGGATGAAAGAGTGGTTAAAGAAAAGATCTCTTTTTAGCCACGCTAATCTCCTCAAAGAACTTCAGTTGAGTTTGCAACTAGACTATAAAAATTAATTACGAATGGACCCCACTACTTTTGGTGAATTATTGGCTATGGTAACGCCGCTTATACAAAAAGAAGATACGATATTGAGAGACGCAACATCGGCCAAGCAAAGGTTGTTTGCTACTTTAAGGCACCTTGCATCAGGACTTACCTTTGAGGGTTTCAAGTTTGAAACAGCAATTGCTGCTCAAACACTCGGAAAGATTTTCATCGAAACCTGTGAGGCAATCATAAAGGTTTTAAATAAATGTATAAAGGTAAGTAATTATTGCTTTATTTATTTTCAAATTTTAACACAAAACACAAAAATGAACTAAAAAATAAGATAAATTAAACGTTGAAATAAAGTAGTTGTCGAGATACCATATACCTATTAAAATTGTGGATCAGAGAGTAGGTCGGTTACCACAGAATACTTTACTGGTGTGTTCTCTATTGTTACCTGTAATGGGGTTGGAGAATATGAATATGATTGGCTATTATTTGAATGTGGCGAAGATGCGTAGTAGGATGAAATTGCAGAGCGAGGACGTGAAGTGGGTTCATTTATAGTAACTGAATTTCTATGCCCAAGCGCTCTTCATATAAAATATCGTTTATGGCTTTTTTTTTGCATGAATTTGCTGAACTGATGACAGCTTCATGAATTCGAATGCCCAACTTTTTGCTAAACTGTTCACCTCGTTGTTAGACGTGCGAATATGTTCGCAAGCAATCTTCAAGAAGAATGAAAACATAAGTATAAGATCAGTTGCAAGACAAAGCCAGCAACACTAATCTGAAAGTTTTGGCTACCAATCAGCAACGTCGCTGCTACGTATCCACAACGTCATTGCAACGTAGCCGGACAAGTTCCAGGAACGTCGATTAAACGTTGCAGTCATCAAAAATTATTCGCCATGTTAGTTGCTTGCACGTAATGGGGAACGTTTCTTTTACTTACCCGTGACTAGTGACTAACACTTTAAAGTTTGTACAATGGTAGCCGATACGTTCCAACGAGTAATTGTAGTAGCTGGGAATAGCATGACGCTGACTTGGATGCAACATAGGTGATGTCATCTGATCGTAATTGAACCAGCGTCGATGAGGAAGCCTTCAATAAGTAGATTGGCTGAATAAATATATAGGTAATAAAAAAAACCAGGTGACAACATAGGTGATGTCATCTGATCGTAATTGAACCAACGTCGATGAGGAAGCCTTTAATAAGTAGATTGGCTGAATAAATATATAGGTAATGAAAAAACCAGGTGACAAGTAACAAGTGACAAATTTATTAAAATGTAAACCTCATATTAGTATTAAAATTTTCATATATAGATTTTAGTTCTTTAGATGTAGTGTAAAGGTATTAGCCCACGACTTAGCTCTTTCAAATAAGCACAGAGTTGAGGTATTTTAAATAACTACAATGTTAAACAAGAATAAAACCGTAAATGCATTGATAATGAGATGCGAGAACCGATAATTAGTAGAGAAAGGCACGCTAAGACAAGGCATGTTCAGGGGCTTTTGAATTAATAATTTAAAATGAAAGGTTTGTGCACATGCAAAGCCAAAATTTATTTAACACAAATGGTTTGTTGGCTGCAATTTGAATAGAGTGTAAGTTTATTAAGTCAAAGTATAAGATGGTAAAAATTGTGAGCATAGCAAAAAGGTAAACCGATATTAAGCAGAATATAAAGAATTTTCAAGACAGCAATTGATAAATATTGGCAACAGATTGTGGCGAGAGACGGGAAAGTACGGAACTCAATAATTAGTGCATATAAAATCAAAGTGAAGCAAAGCAGAGCTGTGACTTTTAAAATAACGTTTGTGAGTGCAACGCAAAGATACAATTTTAAATTATAAGATTAAAAGACAAGAAATTAGATTTGAGAAATGTTAATTTTAGTTTTTAAGTATCAAATTTTCTTCTAATTGTAATTGTTAATAATCAAAACTAATTTCCTTAAACAAAAAACAATTCAAATATCTATAGCAACACAATGTTAATTTGTGTAGGAAATAAGGAGAACAATTGATATTAATTTACTTGAAGTTTGTAAGAAGTTTGCTCTACTTTAACTACGAATTTCTAAATAAAAACGAGCATATCAACCATTAAAAACTTTTGCATTTTACTGCCTGTGTTCAGTGCGCATATGAGAGTGTTTGTGAAGCTTCACACCACAAATAAATGTGAAATTTCTACGATCCTATTCCGGAGCAATCGGCAGTCGTTCCAACTGGAATTTTCCAGCTTCGTTCCCGGTGAAAATAAGCATCCTGAGCCTGAGGGCTGTATTCCAAGACGTCGGCAGAGACTGCAAGAGGGCCATCTTCAACTTTTGCAGCAAGGAAAGCAATCCCAGAGGCTGAAATATCAACAGCATCGGCAAAAGCCTCCAGGTAGTAAATGAGCTGTATTTTAAGTGTCCACGTTCGGGAAACGCATTAGAATACAACATCAAACCTTCCCGAAGACGAACAGCGTGTTTCCCAGGCCCCATTTGCTTCGGTTTTAACAAAAATAGCGTGGCTTGGGTAAATTATGCAGATTTGGCGAAAGCGACCCCTTGAAAAATAGATGCCAGACGTGGCGTGATCTTGAAACAACGAAGGCACGGGCATTTCTGACGTCATCCTAAAAACAATCACGAATAAATTGCCGAGCGGGAAAAATTTAAATGACTTGCCTAAAGCATTATTCCACGAGTTATAAAACATTCAGATACGCTGTTTGCTTCAGCGACATTTTGTGTTTATCTGTCAAATTGAGAATTTTATGACATACCGAACCGTGCATTCGAACTACTAACTATTGAGACAGTAAAATTCAGATCCGATTTAAGATTATAGTCCGATTCTGATCCCGCCCTGAGGAGTGTCATGTTTTGCTAATGAGTTAGTGCATTGAATTTTGTAGTTAAATAAAATATTAAAACTATGTGTTTTTGTTAACTTTAATTATCTATGTATGCCCGACCTGATGGCAACAAAGATAGAAGAGCTGACAAAAAAAAATAATTAAATAGTATGCAGCACTAAGTGACTACCTATGTTTTCTTTGTTGTATTACTTTAAAATCAACTTTTGTGAAAATTGTTGTGGACATAATTTCACCAACAAGGTCTTTCCAAAAAAATTACATAACCGATTACGGTTCTCCTACGGTTTCGCCACTCTTTGTTTCTATCTACAAAAAGCCTTCTACCAACAAACTCTTTTCCTCCTGAATCAAACTGTTTAGTTTTTCTGTTCTGGAATTTGTGAATAGTCGACAAGGTAATCCATCATTTTAAATTCTGGCTCAAGTCGTCATGGTTTTTGGATTGAGCAGGGCGGTCTTGGTGTAGTATGTTTCTTCATTACATATATTTATGGTAAAATCGCTTCTATTCAGGTTTTTTTGGAGAGAGTTCTAGAGCCCTAGGGTTAAATCAAACTAAGTTTTTCTGAGCACAATTTATCCGTTCCTTGTAATGTTATGCTGTTGGTTATTTTGTTGTTGTTGCAAAGATGGAAAATAGATTACATTGTTTTGCCGACCCATCTTTTGTTTCTTTTCGACCATTTATTGACTGTCATTATTCTATTACAATAATGTAACAGTTTTGCGCCTTTATTCCCATAGAAGTAATCGGTTGTTTCTAGGATAATTTTTCCTCCATTTTCAGTTTTCTGTATTATTTTTTTAGATCACTATTACCAATACTTTGACTGTTAAATATAAGCAGTTGCCGTATGTTTATACCATCTACCAGCACCACTGTATCTATCAACACTAAAAAATTACAGTTTGTTGCTAACTTTAACTAAAATTTTATATGAATTAGATATCATTAAAAACAGTTCTTAGGAATGATGCAGCACCAACGTGCTATCAATGCGATATAAAACTAGCCCGCTGTTCACAATTTGTTTTTATGGGGATTTATTTCGGTTTGCAAGAGGCGTGACTAAAGCACTGTAGGAGGACCTGAAAATCTTGTTTTTCTCCAGCAAGGCCATCGATAGGGTGACTCACATAAACAAATTGCTATCAGCTTCTTCCCACTGAATATATTGCTTTCTGGAGCAGAGGAGCGTAAACTTATCCGTAATGTGGGTGGTCACTGCGGGAATTTCATACGACAGCGATAACAACTATTTGGACATCTGAAAATGTTCCCGTTTTCAGCTCGACCAGCGTTCAATGTCGATTCCGCATTTTTAGGCGATTTAAGACCCATTATTCAGTGGACTAACGAGTCCCGAGGACGCCAGCATAAATCCAGTTTAGGACTGCACCGAATTTTTCGAAAGAAATGTCGAAACGTCGCGTATCGCGGCCATAACAATAAAATATGAATATCATAACGTACACGGACCCCCGCATATTTAGCATTCTCCGTGATAAATCTGAGGGCCCTCTAACGAGCAGGATGCCATTCGACACATAAATCCAACCGCCGGTAAAAACTCGGGCCATATAATTACCAGGGCCAAAAATATGGCTAAACATGTTTTGTATTAAGTTACTTTGGTCGTCAAAATTAAAACACGCGTTCCGTGGGCGCACACGAAAATCGGCACGAGGACAATGGGACTGGGAAATTTAAAAAATTCTAAATAGCAGCATAAAATTAAGCACTTCAAAGATCTGTAAGATAAAGCAAAAGTTTAGAGAAGCATTCCTTCCAAGTTAAAAATAAATGAACGAAAATAATAGCCCCTGTCATTCTCTTAAAATGTCACTAAAAACCTATAACTGTATACTTACTCTGCTTGCTTTTAAATAATATATAAGGCGTTTGTCCGAAAGTGCAGGACCGTAACTAGGCAAACGTTTATTGTAGGCAGCCAACATTTTTGCGCCCCTCAGGACGCTAAGGATATATGTGGCAGAAATACTAATGACTTCTACATTTATCTCCGGATATATGATGGAATGTATTCAAAACAAACAGGTAGGTATTCAAAAATAAATCCAACTTTTTTAATTCAAAAGTTTTAAAACAACTAAATGTTAAAATAACTCAACACAAATAAAATAAGAACAGAAAAATACAATTCGAATAAAAAAAGTACATGTTATTATGTACTCAGTAGAACGTTTTATAAATCTCTATATATAAACGTTTGGTGTACCTGCGTCTCTGCGCCATATTTTCCTCGGCACCGATCGGGCGCATTTCGCCCACAATCGGAACGCCACTGCGTAATTTATAAGCCAACGATAAGCATATGCAATGTTGGTTTTAATTACCAAATTCATATAATTCGCATTACCAAGTGTTTCGGTATTGTTAACAGCATTACGGTATTTTTTACCTATTTTGTAGATAATTTTGAAGGCTCCAACCATAGTTCGATCTAGCAAAAGTTGTTTTTCTAACAGGGGCTTTCTATATTGAAGATGTTGATAACATTTTCTTTTGTAACCTTTTATGCAAAAATTATTTTAATTAGAATAAGACCACCTATGTGGTGCGCCCAAAAGCTAAAAAAGACATGTCAATACGTTAAAATAATACAATATGAACAAATAATTACATAGTATTGTGCGAACATATTTATTATATGCACATAGAATAAGGTTTTATACTCACAGCCACACTGCCACACCGTCTTGTAGTAATCAATATATTTAAAACGTAAAGCTTTGTCCGTCGACACCTAGTATGGGCTTTGCATCAGGCCGATTTCGGTAATTCTTTTTTTAAGGCTGCCACCGTTTATAGTCGGAGAAGTGTTCTAAGTTGGACCAATTCTAGCGGGCAAGCGATTGTAGCGAAAAATGCTATAGTAGTGGAACAAGTAATCTCTCGAAATCGGTCTGTCCTATTCTGCTGATTGTTGCAATGGGTCACTGTACCAGCGATGAGCCCAAAGCAGTGAATGTATATATCACATGTGTAATCAGTAGACCCGCTCCAATAGTAGTTTAAAATGTAAGTTAGTTTGTCGCCACTGCTGTATTACATTCAGTTTTAAAAATGCATAAATTGTAATAATTAGAATAAAGCCATCTATGATGTGGCCTAAAAAACTAGTAATTCTAATACTGTGATTGATATAGGCGAGAGTTTTTAACAAACGCCGTTACAAACTGGTAGACATACGAGGGGAGAATCAAAAGTGATCTACCTAGATATGATAGATGCGTAGTGCGGGGTGGAGAAGGTTGGTGCAAGCACTGACATGTCCTTACGTGTCGGGGTACTTGGTGTTGGTTCAGTCGCGCATCAGCTGTCCTAGTGAGGGGTCGTTAATTGTGACTAGTTGCGGAAAATATGGAAAAATTAAGCCATCAATGATCGTATGATCGCAGTATACAGGGACACTTCACCTTCCTGTTTCATAATAAAATATTGGGCTAAATAGTTTAAGTCGGGACGTGAGTCCATTGAAGATGACCCGCGTAGTGGAAGGCCTGTGGAAGCAACCACGCCCGGAATCGTCGCCAAGGTGGAAAAGCTTGTGCTTCAAGACCGTCGTTCAAAAGCTTCTCAATTAGCTACTGAATTCGGCGTTTCAGAATCATCGGTTTTGAGAACCGTACACGAACGTTTGTTCATGAACAAGGTCAGTGCAAGATGGGTCCCGACTATGCTGACGCCCCTCCAGAAGGAAAATCGTGTTCTGACTTCAAAAGAAAATTTGGACCTATTCAAGGAAGGAAGTGAAGCATTTCTGTCTAAAATAGTAACGGGTGATGAAACGTGGATTCACCATTGGGACCCGGAGACGAAACAAGAATCAATGCAATGGAAACACAAGGGTTCACCGCCGCCGAAGAAATTTCACACTCAACCGTCCGCCGGAAAGATTATGGCCACAATTTTCTGGGATATGGAAGGTGTGCTATTAATTGAATACCTTCCCCACAAGGAGACAATCACAGGGAAGTATTACGCTGGGGTTTTTAAAAACTTGAAGACAGCGATATTGGAGAAGCGAGGCGGGAAGTTCAGTCGTGAATGACAACGCTTCTGTTCACAAGTGTGCCATTGCGTCAGCTGCTGTGCGTTCAGGGTTCCAGGAATTGAACCATCCCCCTACAGCCCAGACCTGGCCCCCAGCGACATCTACCTATTTCGACACTTAAAGAAACACCTACGGGGACGAAAATATTCGGACGATGAAGCTGTCAAGTGCGCCGTTTCGGCATTTTTCACGGAGCAAGATTCAATTTTTTTTCTGACAGTATCGAAGGACTCCCTCGCAAGTGGAACAAATGTGTCGAATTAGGAGGTGATTACATTGAAAAACAATAAATACAATTTCCCGTGAGTCTTTTCTTTCATAGCTAGGTAGATCACTTTTGATTCTCCCCGCGTATAACATTCCCTTTGGAAATCGAATGTGTATCGACCAGATTGGGAACACTTTACATTATTATACTTATCATTATTCAGGCTACAATCGTCAATACCACTAATTAATTTGTTTATAAAATTGCCCACTTGCTTATTTTTTTTTTATTAGTACGGGAGAAATTCTTTTTATTTCCTGTACCATTTTGGAGCCCCTTGCCGCTGCGGCCTGCTAAAGTGGCTTAAAAATAAAAATAGTACCTACAACTCTATGTGAAAATACTATCCTCTACGAAGATTAAATGGTGCTAGACAAATACCTTACGTATAGTGTAAGTTTCGTTGCATTCATATCTTTGTCTTAACATCCATGTACATGAACAACAGCTCTTTTTTACATATCCGCGCGACCCTAGCTACTTAATGTGCAGTCTAGGCATTCCTGTTAAAAACACTTTTTTTAACTTTAGTTATTTTGCCAATTTCAAAAACATCACCAAAACCATCATCAACCCTGTGTAAGACTTTTTCACATAACTTATAAAACATTTATTTCATTACTACATAGAATACTGATGTCACACACCTTTATATTGCGCCGATTTAAATAACAAATCACTACTGTTAACAAGAAAATAGTCTTATAATAGCGTCAAATCACAACTATGCAAAATTTTAGAGATTGAGTGCAACCACCTTAGAAGTGATAAATGCGTATATGAAATTGCACGCCAAAGGGCTTAGTAACTCGCACTAGCAATAAAACCCCATTCTACGCTATCTGGAATTAAATAGTACTCAACTGAATGATATGGTATTGATAAGAGGGAATAACTGCTATTATTATTATTAGTATTATTATATTTTGCCATTTTCATATTCAGATGGTTAATTTCCCTTAACATGACGTTGAAAGAAATTTCCCGTAGATACTGTTAGTTTTATAAATTTTATTAATATTAATTTTAGATTTAATTACAATTCGTAAATAGGTACACCTAGTTCTTCCCTACCTCCTGGATAATTTCTTTGTCGCTTTGTGTCTCGATATTTCTACCTCCTGGCCTAATTCTCTTTACATAACTTTTGGGTTAAACTCAATAATTATAGAAAATTCTCAAGCCAATATCATAACTTTTTAATACAACTAGCACGTAGAGGGACGAGGAGCAGGAGATGGGGGTATGCAAGCAATACGATATGGTAAATAGGATAGGAGGAGAGGCAGATAACACCCTGACCAAATCGCCTAATCTGAAGGAGATAGAGGGAAGCTAAACATCAATAAAAGTGCTGGCCAAAACGGTATAGTAGCGGAGCTACTGAAAATAAATAGTAAGAATCTTCAGAGTAGGCTTAAGCAATATGTATGAGACAAGAATGTGATGCCAGCGAAATGGTCAGACGCCGCACTATGTACAGTCTATAAAAAGGGAGAAAGTGGAAATTATAGAGTTATAGCCATGTTGGATCTGACATATAAAATGCTAGCAGCTTGAAAAATAGGCTGAATCAAATAGGAGGCTATAATCGGGGACTATCAATGCGGATTTAGGAGGTACAGATCTGTGAATAATGAGATTTTTGTATTAAAACAACCAATTTACGCTATTCATTGATTATAATCAAGCGTATGACAGAGTAAATCGGAATGAGTTGTATACTGCAGTGAAGGATCTCGAGGCAACAACATTATTCAACCTGATCCTAAAGAAAGTGCTTCGAGAGAGTAAGACGTACAACTAGGGGCAGCGTAGCTTATGCTGGTAATTTAACTTTAATTGCAGAAACAAACACTGAACTGGAGGATGTATTCAGAAGAATGGGAAAAAATGCAAAGGAACACGGTTTGCAATTCAATCAAGAAAATCCAAATATATGGTAGAAACAGGGAGTGGAGATATAAGAATTAAAGTAGCAGACCGAAAAGAATATACATTCGCTGAAGTGCCTGAATCATCTACTTAGGGGTGACAATTACAACGACAGGTGGTGACAAAGGAAGTATGACCGTTTGGTTAAAGGAAGCAAGATTACGGGAGGTTTTCTGCGGCTCTTCAGACCGAGCATTACGGGGTATCTGACGGAAAATGAGCCTGCTCCATTCGTAGCACGATTTTATAAAAGTTTATAACTTTGTTGCATACATCAACTCTCGCCATGGAAGTATGACAAAGTTTGACAAAATGGCATCACAACTGTAGTTGTAAGCCTAACGAGAAGGAAACATGGCGCGTGCTGTAAGTGAAATGCCTAAATTTGAGTACCTTTCGGTAATCAAGTATCTCACGAAGAAAGGACTTCCTGCAAAGGACATTAATGAGGAGTTGAACCGTGTCTACGGCAAGTCTTCTCCTTCGTATGCGACAGTTAAAAAGTGGGTTCGGCTGTTTCAACAAGGGAGAGAGTGTATCGAAGACGACGACCACCCTGGGCCCTCAGTTTCGGTAGTGACCGAGGAAAATGTGGAAAAAACTGATGGAAATGGTGCCCGCAGACCGGCGAATTCGTATTCGTTAGATAGCTAACGTACTAAAGATTATTAAAGAAAGAGTTGGAACGATCCTTCATATGCATTTAAACATGAGCAAAGTGTGTGCACGCTGGGTACCTAAATGTTGACGCCATTTGATCGACAGCGGCGAGTGGAAAGTTCGCGGGCGTTTCGCGAACTGTGTGAAGAGAATGAAGACGCAATTTGGGGGAGAATTGTCACCTGTGATGAGACATGGATTCATCAGTATGATCCGGAATCCAAACGGGAATCTATGCAGTGAGTAAAAAAGGGACAAGCATCACCCAGGAAGTTCAAAGTCTCTCGCACCACTTGTAAGCTCATGGCATCCATTTTTTGGGATAGCGAAGGAGTTCTGATGATAGATTACTTGCCAAGAAGGACAACGATGACAGGCGCGTATTATGCGAATCTTATTGTTCAACTGCGGGAAATCATCAAGAAGAAAAGACGAGGAAAATTGAGGTGTGGCATTTTGCTACTTCAGGACAACGCACCTGTACACACGGCCCAAATTGCAAAGCGTGCTTTAAGGGAGTCAGGAATGGAAGAAATTGTCCACCCACCCTACAGTCCAGACATGGCCCCCAGTGATTAATATTTGTTTTCAAATTTGAAGAAAGACCTCCGTGGGCTAAGATTTAGGGATGAAGACGAGATGATGATGGCTGTAGAAGCCCAAACTTCGGAATATTTTTGACCGGTTTAAAAATGTTGTATACGCGATGTCAAAAGTGCATTGAGGTTGGAGGAGACTATATAGAAAAATAATTTAAAAAATCCGAAAGCAGTTTACATTAACTACCCCAGGCTCAATTTCCGTCAGACACCCCTCGTATATCTAGACGTGTCAAGATGCGAATACACTGGGTTCGGCAGAATAATGTTACCATTTTCAAAATGCCATAAATTTTTAACAAAACCAAACGCATTACTTATTCGTATCACAAATTGTTCTATAAACATTTGAATTTTATTACCTATTATCAAACCTTTCAAATTACTACAATTGTCTTCAATACAAACCCGAAGTCGTTCAGTGACGTTTACCATAACAACATAGAATTTCTTCGGTGACAGCTTCAATTTTAGCATGAATGCAGTCGTTTATGTTGTTAAAACGCATAGAAAAGAACCCTTTCTTTCGGCTAGCTTCATAGAAAAAAAGAATGTAAGGCTGTCAAGTCTATTCTACTTGATACCCAGAAAATATCGTTCAATTTTTTTTTAATTTCTATCAGATCTTCCACTAGTCATTCCTTTTTTGTTGTGAACAAATCCATCTTCTTGCTATTTTCTGACCGATCTGCGAATGGTCAGCCGAGGTGGCGTATCCCCTCTGCCACTGATGTCCCCAAAGTCCAATCTAAACGCACATTGTACTGCAGTAATTCACCTCAACCTTGCACATTGCTCGACCGCAAAAATTCTTGCTAGCCAAAGCAAGCGATCTAATTTTATTGACATATCAAATCCAAATGTATGCAGAGTGTATTACATGTTTGACCTTTAAGATGTATGAAGCCATTATTCGACCGGTAGCGATGTACAGCAGTGAAATGTGGGAAAGGAAGATTCTGAGAAGAATTTATAGAATATGATTGTAGATCAGAAGGATGAACGCAGAATTAATGGAGTTGTATGAAGAACCGAGTGTGACGTCGAAGATCAACGCTCGAAGAATACGCTGGTTGGGGCATGTAGCGGGGTTCGATAACGGTAGGGCCCCAAAATTAGTAATGAAGCACGGAATCCAAGGAAAGAAGAGGAGGGGACGACCTAGGACTAAATGGCTGAACTCAGTGAAAGAGCAGCTCAATATCATGGATTGGGAGAAAGCGGATATTGATAGAAAGGGATGGACGGCTATAAACAACCAAGCCTTGGGCCCTTAAGGCCTGCGGTGCTAATATATATTACTGTGATATTTCTTTCTACAGTGAGATATCATGAGATAATGTAAAGAATTACTAACAAAGTTTTATTTTCCCAAAGAAAAATAAGTAGTTACATTCAAGGCATAAGTTGTTTCATTAAATAAAGGATATTCATGTTTATAGTAGCCATATAACACACACACGTAAAGTGCATTTCATACAGCACCAAGTTCGATCGAGGTTCTTCTGTCGCAAAATGTGAGGTTATGATTTGGTAAACCCAGGACAAATTCGCCTGAAGACCCTATTTCTAGCCACACAAAGAGCCAGCATACGTATAGGACCACATGTTAGTATTAATTGGCGCAGAATAAAACATTTTGGACACGCTTATGTACGATTCAGCGTCCGCGTCAAAGTTGCACCTTAATTCTAAGCATACAGTGTACTTAAGCTTGAAGTGCGTATAAAACCAGGCCAGAACACTAAAACTGTATAAACTTCTTGCACTGGCGAAGAAAATTGCGCCGTTGGTGTGTACTGGAGCTACAATTGGAGGCCTGAGGTTAAATCGAAGCCCGAGTCGTTGAAAACATAAATTGGAGGGCCGCAGCTGGAGAATTAGAGGGTAATAGCTAAAGAGCTCGCATGTGTTTAAATTTTGGGCTTGAAAGCAGCGCAAATTGGATATTTTGCACATTAAAGCAATGAACATACGTACCAATGACATTAGAGTTGTTGGTTATCAATTGTTGCAACTAACCAAGCTTTAGAGAAGTCGGTGCAGTTCATAAAGCATGCACATAGTTGGAGTAAGTGCTGCTTGACATGTTGGGACCATCAACCACCAACAGAGCTGTGGGGTTTTACAGCTTTGTTCGCAGTTGCAAAATGCACATGTCCGGTTGGCCAATGTGGGCAAATTTTCGTTAATTCCATTTCCCTCCTGCAGATAACGTTCACACAAATGCAGTGGGACTGTGGAACCACCTTTCAGGCATCACATCTGGGTTGTCTAGGGCGAAGTCCGGGATATGCTAAAATCTTTCCATCACAACACCTGCTTGAATATGAGTGAGATTTGGAACACGTATGCAATAGAATACGCTGAAGACAATGGTGTTATTAATTTTACGTTTAGATGTAAGGTATTTGTACAAATAGAATAAGCATTTTTGTAATTAGCGATCGGCGTTTGTTTGAAAATTTGAACTTGAAATTGTTTTAGGTGACGTTAAATTGGGCCAACTAAAGCAATAGAATTGAACGTGCACCTTTTGTTTTTCGGCAGCTATATAATAATGGAGTGCCGAGAAAAATAGGACTCTTGAAATTTCTCCGCAGTAATATAACTCATAATTATTGCTGCGCGTTCATCCGTTTTGAGGTTAAAATTTGAATTTTGATCTGACGTATGTGTGTCAATTGTTTTAAAACGTGAACGGCGTGTTGATTTGAATAGTATTTTTTTTATTCCTTTTGGTACAACAATACCATTATTTCGAAAGAACTGTGTTGTGTTTCGAGGTAAAGCTAGCAGCCATCTTCAAGTTATTTGGAGCGCAGCGTCGTGCAGTGGAAGATTTACAGAGGAGTTTCGACAGTGACGCAGAAAACAGGTTAGCGGAAAATTCTGTGCTTGTGTTTATTCTTCAGCTCGGGCATCTATTGTAATTAAATGTTGAGTTCCACTATGATAATTAGTCTAGCGAATATGGGTCTTTGGAAAAATCAGGAATAAAACCAGGTTTTTCGTTTATTCTGAAATAATTTATTATCATTTACTTCTATGAACCCACAAATTGTTTGATTTTGTGTGCTATCAATTAATAAATAATTTAAATGCAAGGTCAGGTAACAAAAATAAACCGTAGGTGCAAGGATATCTGTTCACCAATCCAATAAATAAAATTAATTATTGTGTTATAATAAGAATTAGGGGGCGTAGTTTATAGCAATATTTATATTGGAAAATTTACCCAATCGTTATAAACTGTAGCAAAACAACAGTTTCGGGCGTCAGGTAGTAGAATTATCGTCACATACACATACCTCATAGGACGTCGAAGATAATCGAGATACCCTCTACATAGATAATGTTTCGCGAAAGATGTGTGGTATTTAACTCATCAAAAAGATTGTGGGCTACAATTTTACATTCTCTCTATTGATATCATAATGGAATGACATACACATGGAAAGTAGAAATGGCTGTTTTAAGTCTTTGGCTACTCTTTTTCCAAAAATGTTAATCGATAGTACATGTTCTTGTATTGAATGAAATTTAGAAGTAGATTAGTCTACAACATGACGACTAACATTTTTGACTTGCTTCGGACCTGATTGAGTATTAGGTTCCTATTGAACGGTTTTTCTTAATACTCCAAAGGCTTGACCATTAAGCAAGAAGGATTACCCTCGTACAGGAAAGCAGTGCATAATTTTAAAATATCGCTGGGTGCCAGTTAGTAATAACAAGAACTGTATGAAGGGGTTGTTCTGGTTCTGACCTGGGAAATAGTAAGAAAATATAAATAACTCTTTTGTATACCGAAATAGTAGAATAACATTGAAGAAACTTTTACGCACATTTGTTCACTAATTCCTCATAAAAGATTTACTTAAAAACATACTTGATTTTCGATTTTTAAAATCAAAGCAATTTACTGACAACGCCGAAGATCAAACATTTCTTGGATACGAACATTAAGCATGTCAAAATTTTGCGTAAAGTCAAATGTGATGACTGCATATTCCGCTTCTGCTGTACACTTTACAGCAGGCTCTAACCACACATAGCTCTTCGCGTGTTTACCTGTGGTCTTCCAAATCTTTTTTTTTACATTTTTAATTACGTTTGTGTTCAAAACACACCACCTACACGAAATTACAATACATTCGTCATACATGTTGAGACTAATCCGACCAAAGTTGTATCAGGCAAAACTCGTAAATGGATTGCATCGTCCCAAACTTTCTTTTACTTTACTTTATTTAGAGTAATTCCTCCAGGGCGCACAGTTGTTATGTAGTAGGTCTTTGGGTCATCTACGAAGATGTAAGTATTTATAAAATCCTATCCCTTCCACCTTATTTTCTAATTTAAGAACTGATGGAAATCTACCTTAACCCACGACAGAAATTAACCTGATAAGAAAGCTCCTGGTTTTCTTTAAATAAGATTAGACCATAAACCTGTTCTATCTTGTTAGTAATTAATTTAATTTTTTATGTGTATTTTAGAAATTTATTATAACTTCAGATTTGAAGCAAGAGCATATCACTATTAATATAAAGCCTGAAATTGCATTTCTGTACTAAGAAAATTATATAAATACGTATACATAGCCTTCTTGTCGACTTGGATCAATGGCACTTCTTGATTTCTTCTTTTTATTTTACCTATTACTGTAATACCGTTGGTTCCGCAACCCACTGAATCGGTACTGAGCCGGGTGGCCATTCGACTTTGGAATACAATTAACGTCGCTCTTTTCTGAAGACCGGTCTATGAGGTAGAGTAACAATACTACACACACATAACATGGAGGTGGCATAATATGCCTATTAAGGCCGCAGTGGTTTATTCTCCACAAAAAAAACCTTTCATTCAGCTAATAACGAATCCTTCAAGCTTCAAGCTTGCTTATTTTATTAATCATTTTGAAAACACCAACTCATTTGTACAATCATTGCTTAGTAATATTTCAATCAATCATTTAGCAAATTTATTTAAGCTGAACTGTAGAGCCTATTTAATTTTTTAAACTGTTATGATATTTCAAATTTGTAAAACAACCTGTATACACCCTTATTTTGCAATCACTGGTGGTGGAGTCTAATTCTGTTCGCATTATCTTACTTTAAGTGGGAGCTGATCATAGACGTGTTGTTGCTCAAGGGCGGAAATGTGACGCGAGTAGAGTCGTGATTTTGAGAAGGAGTCGCTGTCGTTAATTAATGGTGTTATCCTATTACGGTCGACGCCGAATAAGAAGGTTGACTTATCTCGTATGTTTAAAGTAACGGGGTGTTGTGTTTCTTTGCCGACGTGTGCATTCCGCTCATATCTTTCGGTCGCCTCGCAGACGAGGCAATGGTAGAACCATCGTCAAACTGATGACCTCCCGCATACAACGTAAACACCTTCTTCAAGGTCTGCATATTTTTCGTCGAGTGTTAGCAGAAGTAACCGACAGCAAGGACGCCTTGCAGCTCTTCGAGGCCCTGCAAGATGCTGTCAGGAAGAGCTTATTTTGTATGTGAATGCAAGAACCGTCCGTTAGAAGTTTTATGAAGTAAATGTATTTATTCATTTTCTGCCCACACGCGTCCACAGAAAGACTGTCAAGTCAAATGCGTTAAGAATCCAACAGGTTCCGCACGCTACCGTATTAGTTTAACGTTAAAGTTAAAAAACTCCTTTAGAGATAGACAGTGTGTAACTGACGTCACTTAGGGAATTGCTAATTTAGATCACATTTGTAAATGTGGAACTCTGCCGGCATGAATAGCAAAGGATTTATTAAATTATTTCTGTGTTACTTTTATTAATTATATTGTAAGGCAATTCTCAGGAAGAACAATTTTATTAAACCCAGGCTTATTACGTATTACAGAGATCATGTACATCAAAGGAAAGTTTCTGACTAGAAAAAAACCCGCAAAGCACACCCCCTGGATGACATCGGTGGTTTTCGTTTCACAATTTGGGAAATTTACTTTTGCGAGGTTTAGACTGCGTGTCGTCCTTAGACACTAATTACGAGTTATCTAAAACACCAAAAATCCTATCATCAATTCCCACTCCCATTTCTTGAATGCATTATCTGGAACACGTTCTTTATTGCAGAACTGATTAGTTTTGTGGGTTATAGTCATGTAAACATTACTTGTGTTTTAAATGCCATTTTGCCCTATAACAAACCTTGAAAACATTTACAAAGGGGTTTAGACGGAGTTTCCGACGCAAGTGTGGTCACACAATAGGTACAAACATCTTTACGTTTGTAGTAATAATAAAACAATCAAATAAAATGCTTAGTAATGCGCAATACATCAATTTTCAAATAAAAAGCTCTGGAGATGGTGGGATTCAAACTCGCGCTTCTACCCGAACTCCGATTGCTAGCCAGATGCTTTAACTTTTCGGCCACGAGACCTCATGTATTATCTGCGCGTATAACTGCGGTATAAACAACGCGGTAACGACACGAACGATGTGTTCACCTTGTATCCGTGGAGTACAAACTTTGCCTATTTTCGTCATGAGTAAACACGTCAGCTATGTGCAAAATGTTACTTTTAATTAACTTATAGTTCTGGCCCTCTATATATTTGAAAGAAATTCTATTCGGTTTCGAGCCAGGTAGACATATAGTTCGTATGCAAAATATCGTCTTCTTCCAACAAATATTTTTAGAGCCAACACAAAGATGGACAGAAGGACAGATAGGCAGACGAATAGACAGAGAGACGGAACTAAGAAAAAATATTTTTCAACATCTAGGGACCCTGAAACATGAAAATCTGAAAAATCTCGGAAGGTAATTTATTTACGATCACAGTACTTCCTTCGTAGTTTAGACGAGGGAAGTAAAACATTATATTACGTTTGAAAAATATTTAACTATACGTGAAATGTTCCGATATGCAGATATTCACATTATTACAATTTTTTGAACATGGGAACCAGCTGCCATGGTGAGGAAAATGATTTCTATAAAATTTAAAGTTTTGAATCCTCAGCTTTTGAACGTAAATATCTTTTGAACTTTAAATCTTAATGTAATTAATGTAGCAAATGTAAACAAATATTTAATGAGGATGCAAATATATTTTTCAAAGCCCAAACACAACCATTCCAATAAACTTTCAACAATTTTTGTGAATATATAGATCCAGATAAGTTACACAGCAAAACAAGCACAGCACTGAGTGACTTACACTTGAGTTCCAGCGTTAACAATAATACTTAGGGACACCTAGTTTTCTGTTTTGTACTCGTATAATAAATATAAACTTTCGCCTTTCTCTAAATAACTGCGAATAGAAACAAAATATTTATTTTCCTATTATAACACGAAATCAACAACGGGACGAAAAGAAGCTTTATAAAATATGCAAATCACTTAAAACCAAAGTGGTACTCATACTTCAAAGCTGCTTTATATCCAAATCAATATATTAGCCATATTGCAACTTTTGCAATTTCATATAGTACAGCAATACTTTATTTATTTATTTATATCGCACTCAGACAACAGCCGTTAGGCCAATTATAGGCGTCGCTGTGCATTTATGGGAACTTCCAACCCCACTAACGACTGCCATGATGTTGTTATGACCGCCGGGACCAACTATTTCCGTAGCCGTATCACGAGGCGCCGAGAGATGCAGCCGTGGAACTCCCATCCAATTTCTACCAGAAAGAGCGTTGCTTAACTCTGCTGATCGAACGTGGACGCTTGTTCAAGCTACACCACCTGAGACCTATACAGTACTTTAACTCTTACTTCGGGTGTAACTAGATTGTTCAATGTGCTACTACTTCAAGACGAAGGGTTAAATAATTAATTTATTTGTTTCTTCAGAAATATATATATAGAAAGTTTTATGATTTAGCAATCTATAGAAGTCATTGCAAGCGAAACTGCATAATAAGCTGTTTAGAAATATCAGAAAGTCAACGAATTTCCAAAATTTCAAAGCAAAAGGTGCGTAATGTTAAAACTATTTTCAAAATCTTGTAAAAATAGGTTATGAAATTCTTAGTTGCTCTACAAAAATATAATTCTGAACAATAAAAGCATTGGATGTTAAAAAAAATATAAAAACGATCTGTCAGGAATTTCCCTAAACATAGCATGTTGAAATATGGATTTGGAAAAGATAATGAGTTGTGATGAAGGTTTTAAGTTTTCTAGGTATACGTATCATTTATCCAAGGATAATGGAGGAGGATTGTACTGCTGTCATGTAATAATAATAATAATAATAATAGTAAACGCCTTTATTAATATAATATGTACATGAAAACAATTAAAATATATGTACAATATTTTGGGCGAAGTTCAGTTCACAGTAGAATTACTGTGAACTGCTCTTCCACTTAACCCAATTCGAAGAAATTGGCATTTTAGAAAAAAATATAAAAAAATATAAATGCTAGTAATGATTAAATAAACATAGACGAGACTGAACCACCGCACCCGAACTTAAACTGAAAATGTGACTGACAAACGGAGTGTATATTAAAGTGAGATATAAAGGAAATAATTGACTGTAATATCTAAGATTTCTGCTTAGCTATCAAGTAACGCTTGAGCCAGTCGCCGAAACGTGGTAATGGCATCGTTCTAAACTCTAAGGGTAATTGATTATAATATTTTGCTATACAATATGAAAACCTACGCTTTCCTAGTTGAGTATGATGAGTAGAGACAGTTATATTACCCCTAAAACGTAAATTTAAGTTGTGTACGTCTGTACGAAACCTGGTTTTGTTATACAAATACGGCGGTGTTTTTGAAGTTAACATTTTTTTTTACAAACAGCAGCTATATAATAGACGTCTATTTGCCATATTTAGCCAACCAGAAATTTTTAATTTGTGAGAAATTCTTGCATATTTCCGTATTCCAAAAATCAAGCGTAAACAAGAATTTTGAAGTTTTTGAATTCTAGCCACATCCTTGTAACCCAAACAGAAGCCATACACCGCATCACAAAAATCAACTTTAGATAAAACTAGGCTATTGCACAATATAGTTTTTATTTGTTTATTTAGTATATGACGATTCTGAAAAATTAGTAGAAGATTATAGTAGGCACTTTGTAAACAATTGCTTACATGCTTATTGAAACGTAATGTTGAATCAATCGTTCATCCCAAACTTTTGGCTTGTTCAATTATAGGAAGTGTGTCCTTGCCAATGTATACATTGAAGTGATTCTTTGCATAATTTACGTCACTTTTCTTTCCAGAAAGCATGACTGCAGATTTGTTAGGATTAAGTTTTAGAGAGTGTTCATTAGAAATGTTGGTTAATTTTTGTAAATCTTGATTTATTTTAGCACATGCATCAGAAAGATCTTCAATTTCGAAAGACATGTATAATTGGAAATCATCGGCATAAAAATGGCATTCAGTCGATTGTAAGACTAAAGAAAAATTTGAAATATAAATACAAAAGAGAATTGGGCCTAGAATGGAGCCTTGGGGTACTCCAGTATCAATTTTGAGAAAATTAGATAAGCAACCATACAAATTAACAGCTTGGTGTCTTTCTGAAAGATAACTAGTTAATAAGGCAATTGACTCAGGACTAAAGTCATATATGTATAGTGTAGAAGAGATATTAAAATAGAATGGTTGATAGTATCAAAAGCCTTTGAATAGTCTAAAAGAACCAGTGCTGTCAACTTACCTTGGTCTGTAGCAACCACAATGTCATCGACTACATGCAGGAGCGCAGTACTACAGCTGTGATTCCTTTTAAAGCCTGATGGAGTAACAGGTATTATTTGATTAATTTCTAAGTATTGTCTGAGTTGCCGTTCCATTATTCGTTCAATTATTTTTGAAAGTGTGGGCAATATGATTATTGGCCGTAAATCCTTTAATTCTTTGGGTGCAGTTATTTTGGGAATAGGCAATATTAAAGCTCTTTTGTACTGCTGCAGAGTTTTGGAGCATTAGTGCAAAGTGGCTAAGTGGAACAATAAATACAGGTATATGTTAATAATACACAAAACGTTAATAAATGAGCAAATGAACAGTAATAATAAAGAATGGTTACACGTTTAAAAAATATCGAAGGTGATTCACTGTAAAAGTATTGTCCTAGCTTATTTTTAGATAAAAAATTACCTTCTGGTCAAATATCACCTGATACAATTCTTATTGAACCAATTAACATTCAATACAAAATAATTTAGATATAATCAAAAGGAATGCAATAATTTGAACATATCCTGAATAAGAGTTGATTGTTCTACTAGAACTAGAAAAATTAAATAAAGGGGCACATTATTAATTACAAGCATACATACATACTGCTGTGATGGTTATACGGCTTTACTATATAATTAATATTTAAAATAAAATTTAGTTAGAGCCTCCCATCGCTAACATAAATTTCTTTTGGGTTCAGCAAATATTACAGATTTATGAAACGCTCAGGGATAATTATTGTGAGTTACTTTATGTTTGACTTGAATTAATGCTCGTATGCCCCTACTTTTAGATAGAATCTAATTGTAAATTAAATGAATGTTGGCTAGCTCAGGTAAGCAGAGATCTTAACACAAGGTGTGGGTCCCCAATTACTTTTTTGAAAATTCTAGCGTACGCCCATGTACGTAGTTCAGATATCCGCTAAAATGCTACATCAGATCTAAATGAAATTACGTTTCTGAAAGTTCAATCAAGTGATTGTCGTTTGGTGGTTTTTAATTAATTAAATACAACTCAATGAGTAAATCTCACAGGTAAATTCATCATTTCCCGCTTTCTAGTAGCGTCAGTAGCTATCTTTTGTTTCTTTCAGGCAACACCCGTACCTGGATTGTTTTTAAGCCCAAGCCAAGGAAGGATCCTAACCTCACTTCTGCACTTGGATTTTTCAATTTAAATTTTTACAAGGAAATAATTCGCATAGGCTCTGTTATACAGCGACGTTTAAGCAGCTTTTCAGCAGGTACACATTGGTATAATTTATATTGGCTTCACCACTAACCTGCGAAACCTTCTTTGCATGCCCGTCCGAACCTCGGCCGCAGCAAGAATGTGTCCAGATCTTCTCTTGAAGTTGGTTGCCGGATGTGCGGTGTTGAAGTAGTCCTCGTAGGGCTCGCCTGCTATCGCTGGAACTGCAAAACCGGTCCGGGATGTCCTCAAATGGGTCGATATGGTGCCTCGAAGCTCTACCGCAGGTTGGAATCGGAAGCCAATGTTGGAATTAACTTTTGGCGTTGGATTTTCTTGCCTTCATTTGTGCGTGAACACGACCACGTAAATAGCACTCTGGTGATTTTTTAAGGCTGTAACTGTATGTAAAGGTACTAAATTTTAAATTAAAACACCAGTTACTTTTCAAGCTGTCACCAGCAAATTTTATTCAATTGTCTCTCTCAAAGTTATTAAAACAATTGCATATCAATATAAAACTAATCAAATCAAAATCTTCTAACAATTAAACACCTTAAATCTAATCTTTTTACAAACTTTTGCTTATCTACTAAATTTGTCCACTACTTTTGTTAATTTTGTCTTTCACATAACTGTGTCCCGCACTTATTAACCGTCCTTTTTCACAACGTTCTCACTGATCAGTTCTTCCTTTCGTGCACTTCCACAAGAAACACTTCAGAGTTCAACTAAAAGTCCATTTCATTTTTCCACTCGTGCATCAAATTAATGTTCGGATTTTAATTAATCTTGCATGTTAATTATTCATTTTCTTCCCTTTATTTGCCTTCAGGTTTATTCCTGTGTGCTCTTTGCACTCTGTTTTGCCTTCTGCATTTTTATACCTTTCAAGAATATGCTCAAAGAGAAATTTATACAACGATTTCTGACTTGCAATTTACCTCGACACGCATTTGACCATTCTTTTCATAATTGATTTACTACTACATGGATTGGCTTTTGCATTTTACCATCCCCTTTTAATATTCTAAACTAATTAAATATTGTGGTCCCATTCCTATTAGGTTTAGAACTCTACCTTTCCTTTTATGTTACGATTTTAATACTTATTACAGGCATTGCTTTGCCAATATGAGTGCTAATTCAAATTTGATTTTATTTTATTTGTTGCCATTACATTCTATCTCCTATTCTGAGCTTTATGACCTATTCATTAATTAGCTATGCTCTAGATATGCGATTCAGGGCTTAAGACCATCTCAATACATAATCTGCAACCCCGTATACCGTTTACACAGTGTCGGGGCGCACCGAGCCGCTGAGGGTATGTGCATTTTTTAATTTAAAGTAGTGGAGCCTGTCTAAGCTAGAACACTATTCCCGCTCTCCAGATGTTCACCCATCCAGGTACTGACCAAGCAGACTGGGGCTTAACTTTAACAAGTGCCGTGAGATGTGCAACACCACTCAGCCGTACTGCCGGCTTACATTATTAACTAAAAAATTTAAAATTCAAAATAAATGATTTAAATTCAATGCTATTACTAGATCGACTTTAGACCTCTAAAGTGGCTCATTATCTACTAGTGAGATAAAAACCATAAGCCACTAGGGAGATAAAAACAAATGTCACTCACTACTTCATTGTTAGTAGCACTGTCACGATATGTCAAATTCGAGATTTGCAGGTTAAGTTTTGCGTCAATCTGTTTCAAATAAAAAACCTAACCTAACCTACTAACGTCGAATTTGACATAGATTGACACTACACTACAGTTCTATCAAACGTATAACACCAATCACAGGCGGTACTTTCCAAATTGTCACTATGACTTTTCACGGCTGTCAATACAAAATGTGTTTTTTAGATATTTATTGAGTTGCTGGATAAAACGTTATATTGTATTCGCATTCTAGTTGCGCTTTATCCACTTAAGAAAATTAAATGCTCGAACGTCGTTCTCGCATTTGAACATTCGTTCGTGGATAAAACGCCTTCTAAAACACCTATACACTAAATTACTATGATATGCAACAAAAGCACAAATTAAAGCTTACATTTTAAATAAAGTAAATAGAAGTTGTATAGCTAACGATTTTAAAATGTCTTCAAAATGTAACGAATATTGATCAAGCAACTAAACCAACGAAGGAGACTTATTAGTGAAATTTTTTCAATAAAGTTAATTTCTAAAAAATCGTTGCTCTCCTACTTGCAAGGGCCAATTATTTGGAATCACTAAATGATAAAAAGAAACACAAGAACCAATATTTTTTGCGAAAATTTACTACTCCTGGAAAAATGTTCAGTTGGTCTGTAGTCGTTCTGCATTCTGTACACACGTATCTGACCATATCCAAACATATATAAACATTATCTTAGAAATGTTAATCTTGGAAATGTGTTTAAAAAAATTCGAACTGTGAATGTTTACATGTGTTTAAGCAAGGTAACTCTAAGAAAATTAGAGGCTTAACGTACTGTCAAACCAGAACCAGTTTTATAAGAGTCAAACTGTCACAAATTTTGTTATAACATCTACTATATGTAAAACAAAGCAAAAAAATGTATTTTAATTCGCCTTAAGAGTGTGTTGAATTCAAAGGATTGCCTGTCCAAATTTTTGTTTCTAAAGCTTCATATATTCCTCCACTTGAACACAGTATTTGTAAGTTGTCAAGCAAGAGGTTACATACATATTCTTTATTGTGCAATTACGTAGCAATTAAACGAGGTATCTGATTTCGTGAATTATTTTATTGACTAAGGTCATTAGGGGTCTCTAGTCAGCCAATGCAATTTGAAATACGAAGCACTGCAGCGGCGCATCCACTTTAAATGGATGCTAAGAATTACCAATGTACAGTTTGTCCCCGTATTATGTGCCGGGGAAGAAATTTTGTCTGATTTTACGTTTTCGAGGAAAGCTCCAGAAGAAAGTTTTATGGCCGAAGCTTCGTACTATAAAAGTCAAAGTTTAATTTGCATTTCCAAAAAATTAAGACCAAACTACCCTTATTTTTCGTTTAAGAACAAAATACTAAATAAAATGGTGTCAGAATTGTAATATACATTGTGCCCAGGTCGTCTACTTAAGCATGGAGTTCTCATAAAAAGTAAGAGATAGATTCATTTAAATTAGGGAAATGCTCAGCATCTTCCGAGTAACTCAGAAACGTATGGAAAGATTCGAAGTGTAATTGTTATCAAAAACGTAAAATAAAGCAATATTTCCTCTTCGACACACAATCCGGTGACACACCACATAGTCCAAGAACGAACCAAAAATGTCAATTTGTAGCAATAATGGAGCAAACCTGAAAAATAGTAAAAATTGAAAGAAACGTTTCATAACTCAGCGTTTCGACTGTTAGTCGCAAATAAGCAATCATTCAAATTCGCCACAAAAGCTGTCGAATAGCGGAAAGCTTTGTATATACAATGTAGCATTGTGAACCGTGGCTTATGGAACATGCATGTGAAGATGTCCCAGCGTGCAGCGAGGGGAGCCGAGGTCGCGACCCCTGATATGTGGCACATCGCTTCTAATTCCAAGCCACACCTCTGGCAACATCGGCGACACAAGAGATATTTGATATCCACTTTTATTGCGCGCCTTAATTGTATGAGCAAGCAGAGGAGCACATCTTAAAGATTTCACAAGTATAATTACCTTATGTATGTGCGACATGGTTTTCGCAGAAGCTATGCAGATTTTCATTAACAAGTCCCATTCGCTTTAAGGCCAGTAAGGCTACACCTTGCATTAGAGAAACTTGAAAGCAGTCGCAGCTTCATTAAAAGCTCGTATGCGCAGAATAAAAATAGATAAATCAGGCACTAAAAGATCAAAGATTATTAATAAAAATAATCTTAATAATACAATTTTTGTAGTGTAGTGGTGTAGTTTTAATGTAGTAGTGTTTGGATACTATCCCTAAGGGTCGATATGCAACTACATAAATAGGGGGACATATTGGCCTTTATTTAACAAAATATGAGATGTGTGATTATTTCAAGCTGTTTTGCAATTTTAAATTTATCAGTATACTATTATTACACACATTTTCATGTTAATCCTTAACGAAACCGAAATGAACAAGGACCTGTAATCGAAAAATCAGGAAATCATGTTCATTTTTTGAAACGTCCGCGTCCCTAAGTAAGAAACAGCGAAGAGATGCAACGTGGTGTTAAAAAACAAAATAATGTGCGAGGTTTTTGCCAGCGACTAAACTCGAAAGAATAGTACGGGTTTGACTTATATTAAAAGATGTTAAACTAAATTAAAGGGCGCCAAGTGGTTTTGACTGGCATTTTCACCCATGGATGCTTGAAACAACTAACCACTGAGCAACGGAAATACAGCTAAAAATCAAATAAAAGCCAAATAGTAACGAATGTCATATAAAGACAGTCAATAAACTGAATAATAACAAATGTAGAAAACGATATGTAATTATTGGTATTCCCCAAACGACTATAAAATATTTAAGCGAACAACACATCAATTACGTACTTAAAGAGCTTGATTGCGATCTATAATTTAACAAGATGAAGCCTGAATTGATGCAATTTAACAGGCGAATCCTAAATCTTTAATATAGATAAGTACCAAAATTAAACAAAAGGTACCAGGTCGTAATGGTAGCCGAACTTATCTTCCGAATGCAGATACAAAATCGTACTAAGATTCAATCGAATGTATAATAGGTTACTCCCAATCGAGAATTACCGAAATTACAGCGGGAATACCTAACCTGCACCACCACGGAGATTGGTTCAATAAACCATCTACAACCAGCCCACGTTCGATTACAACTTCTTCCAAAACTATCCCTCGACGCTGGATTAACAATCGCCTCCACTTGGGATCTGCCAGAATGCATCCAAGACCTCCCAAAGCAATAAACTCCAGTAGGCAACCCCAAAACCGGTCGTTCAGAATTAGGACATCTCTAAATAGCCTTCAAAAATTCAACTCCAGAAATGGTTACCGCAAAAAGCAAAGTGAAACTACAATGCTGCTATTTTGACCTAAGAAAAAGTGACAATTACCAATTACATAGTCCACTCCACACGCAGTTTCAACTTGAAGCACAATTAGACAAAAAAAGTGTTAAATATCGCGAACATTAAGACATATGCAAATATACGGAAGGAAACAATAAATCAGCAATATCATAGATTATCAAATTATCAGGTAATGATCGAGATTGAAAACTCAAAATATCAGGGTGTTTCGTTAAGTGATGTGCGGTAACGACCATTATTTGTTAAGTGCGTAAATAATGTTTGCCTATCAACATAGTCGAGCAACATAAGAATCATGACAGGCAATATACGAGTAAGCTTATTAAAGTTAAAAATGCGAAGATAAAGTGAAATATGCTTTCGGCTTAAACACAATTAACAAATGGCATAACACATCGTACTGGTAGAAGTAACGCCGTTGAAAGCGAAACACTATGCCGTATTTAAAATACATATAGGCAAAAGCTCGACTAAACAGTTGTTACCAGATTTTGATTCGCAGAATAATCCTCTCAAAATCAACTGACTACGTGGATATAATTGCCGGCCAGACTACCGCAGTGGAGACGGCGTACAGTTCATCATAGGTACTAAAGTTAATTAAATAGTGAAGACGGGATCGAACGAATCTTTAAATAACGACAAGTGTATTCAGATATCAGAGAGAATTCGTAAACTCAAAAGTATTACAATACTCTCAAAGAAAGCACACACATCTAGGTAGCAGTAATATAAACAAGACGGTGAACTAATATCCAAGTATAATAATCACAGATAATAAATTTCATACGAGCCAATATAGGGTACAGGTAATTATTCTATAAATATATGCAAAACTCAGATGCACCTCAAACACATAAACTTGAACATGTTATTGCGTGTAAGTTAACATTTATACTATTCTAAAATGTGCAAAGACAGACTACATTAAGCATGACCAATAAGAAATTAAAAGCGATTGGGAGATTAAACTAGGCTCCGAGGATGAAAATCATTAGTTATATTGATTTGAGCATTCGAATGGGCCCTGAAGGGTACCAATGGAGAAATATACGGCAAGCGTTTCATTACAAATGTAAAATCCAAGGGTTTCTGAGGAAACTCTAGTAGGACCTGCCCGCCAGCCAGAGCAGCAAGGCACTTAGGGAGGTATTTAAAGGCATAGGATCATTGTACATAGAATTCCAATAGTGTTAAAAGAAATGGAAACAATACACGTTACGTTTTTCATTGAGCTCCTAGGCCTCACTCGAAAGGCTCACGTACAACCCGGTAGGGCTCGTACTTGCAGCTACCGTATCATCGAAAACTTTTATCGTCTAGAGGGCTGTGGAATTGTTTTGTAAAAATTTATGTTGGTAGTTGTGGTTGTAAAAGTTACATTGGCATTTTATATCTGTCAGTTTAAGCTTATATCGGTAATGTAATTTTAACAAATACACAATTTTTTGTTGGGCACTTGAAAATGTTAATAACAAAAATTACTAACAGCTGTAGAAGTGATTTCCTCCATTTTCCATACACAGCACCACTTTGTTCTCAGTATTAAACATTCTGTCAAAGTTAAGTGATTCTGTCAAAATTCTATAGGTGATTATGAAGTACCTTTACTCATCACTGCCAACATATATTAAATTTTAAAAAAATTCACAGCCGTCTAGAAAACAAAAGTTTTGCATCATACGGTATAAGGAATGCCCAAGGTAGAATACAGAACGTCTAAACACGCAGTACGACAGAAGCATAAAATGAACTTATTCCCAAACCTGGGCCACATGCCTAATGAATTCCAACAGCTTGCTAACCAGAATCCTTCACGTTCTGACGTGAGAATAATTTCGTTCTTAATCACCAGAGTAGCATTAAACCGCTACATAAAGCGAAGGGTAACACAGCGAAACGTCGCCAAAAAGCTCGCTGAACTCTGGGCAACCCAAAATGGAAACTTAACTGCTCGGAATCGTAGCACAAAACGAAGAGGGCGAATCAAGACAGCGACCGACTAATTTTATCGTTTCGCGCATCGATAAAAATTCGTTACGACAAAAAATGCTCGCGTGAAATTCAAAACATGCGCCATAGACCCAAAAATTAACCAGACCGCGCTCAATGAGCTGTAAACCTACATAGACGCATTCTGACGATAACACAGTTCGGAATACGTATAAAAAATACAGAAAAATGAGACATTTGGTCACATACGCTAAAAACAATAGTTAGAAGCAAAGTAGCAGTAGAATTAACAATTACATCGGAGGCTGAAAAAATGGCGAAGTATGGAGCATGTTCCTAACCACACAAAGTGTGGTTTTATAAGCCATCTTAGGCTGCTGCCGGGGTAGGTGGCTAGCCTAAGCCCTTGAATTAGGTAAGAATGCCCTACTGCAAGAGTTACTTATTAGCCACGTTGATTATATATCCAAAGGAAACTTTATACCAAACGTTAAGGTTTCCACAGACCAGCGCGAAGTATTCGCTGCTTTTGCGAATGTTTCGGGGTTAAATAATGTACAGCCGTGTAAGTACGTTCCGGCTTGTATAGATACATGTTCAAACCTACTCAGAATTGTACGTCACATAACCCGCAACATATACGGATGTCCACTACTTATCCCCGAAAAATTTATAGAGCATATATCCCTGACGAATGGAAAATATTATACACGTCCTTTTGGCACCTATCTGTCGCTATTTTAATTATTCTATCTCTATCCATCCTGTTAACATTGCAGCGTCTTCTGGCTAGTTTAATTTAATTTAATTATTTAATCCGTTTGCTACAAAAATAGCAGACTGACACTGGCTTCCCAGGAAGCTCAGAATGCCAGAGTACCAATAATAATAAACTCAAGCTTAATTACCCAAGAAAGAATACAAAATAACTTTTTCTAAACGTATAATAAATTCTAGCTAGATACATAGCAAATTATATTGCATTCAAAACAGGAAAAGAAAAATGTAACAACGTTTCTAAATTAATAAATCTCTTCTGACGGGGCGTCTCGCTTGCTGGAATCGGGCCGTGTTAGTTTATTTTGGAACAGCCTATATGTAGAGTAGTTCCGATGTCACGTAGGCATTTCGTCGGACCTGTACAGATAAGACGTTAGTTAGCGGCGGCCGCTTAATAGCGGCACGTAAACAACGGATTTTATCTTCAAATTGTTGAAAGTGCGGGCAATATTAAGTTAACTTACATATATTCCGGGTGCGACTCGTATTTATCGCGGTCGACAGGTGTACCGCGTGTGGCGAGATTACGTACAGCCTGTGTATTTAGCTGGTTTCTCTTCCTCTGGACGTTTGGACAAGCAGGTAAGCGATGCTGTTATTAAATTGAGTTCGGACTCGTAGACGACGATTGCCAGGGAAAATATGAGTTTAGGCCGCGATTTGCCACAAGCATGCAGCGGGAAATGGCCCGGGAAATTTACCGTGCCCAATTATTAACGTAGCCTCGTCGGAGGCGATTCTTATGCCGCCCTCGTGTAGTATTTTTAGAGCCGGCTAATTAGGTGTTTTGATTTGTGCGGTTTAGCAGCACGTATCTAAGGCGTCGAACGAGCGAATGGGACCTGGGGGAATTATGTATAGGTCTCTAATTGATGAGCTTGAAAGGCCCCCCGAACTAGGGGGTTTAGATACGGGATATCAGGTCGGATCTCTAGTTGATGAGCCTGGAAGGCCCCCCGAACTAGAGGGTTTATATACGGGAAGTCAGGTCAGATCTCTAGTTGATGAGCCTAGAAGGCCCCCCGAACTATAGGGCTTAGCTGGCAGGAGTTCTACTCGAAGATCCTAAGGGTCATTCTGAGCAAAATTGGATTAGGAAGAAGGTACAGGAAAATTCTGTCTTGCACTGGCTTCAGTTTCTCCTTTTATACCCGGTGCTGGCGTAATCAGCGGTTCACGCCGGTTCGTTGGAGCGGGGATTCTTGCATTAGGTGCGCGGAGGTGTCCCTGAGCCTCCTCGCGATGACGTCGCTTCTCGCTATCGACGCGGGCCTCTGGTTCATAACGTGGTGCAAGCCAAGGGGGAACGCGCAAATTAATTTTTAATTTCTAAAATCGCGTTCACGCTAGGCGAAACGTTACAACATGTTGGTTTTATATGCTTCGTCTTTCTTCTATGCATAAATTTATAGGAATGATATTAATCATGTTTCTAAGGTTTTCACTACGCGCTTGATCTCTTATAAATGTAGTTTTTCCCACCATTTTTTGAGGACCTTCATCTCAGTTGTCTCGAACAATAATTTTGTTTGTGCTGTGTCAGGTCTTGTTTCACACACATACGTCATGACCGGTCTAATTAGGCTTTTATAAATACTTACCTTTATTTCCCTATGTATGTGCTTGTTGTACCATATTGTGTGGTTGAGACATCTAGAGATTCTGTTGGCCTTTTCTGTTTGTAGTCGCACTTCTTCATGTAGTATTCCTTGGCTTCTCCGAAATAGGATTAGATCAGACCACCTAATAAAAAATTAATGATAAGATTGAACGAAAAAGCTACTGAATGGAAGACCGACCAAGAAAGTGATTATGACATTTTTACGTTTTCGTGCTACTACCAGAAGCGCGTCCTTCCAAGGTATCAAAATTCCCTGCATTCTATTAAATACCCTCCTCTCGAATTTGCTGCGAATATAGACAATGAGGTCATCTGCCTAATGTTGTGCAATGGAGTTACTACATTGATATGTAAAAGAATAGAAAAAAGGCAAACGCGAATTGAACTCAAGTTGCATTAGATCAATATCTTCAAGTAACACAACATCTGAAAGGTTTAACTTGTTTGTTTTAAGCAAACTTGGAAGATCAAGTTCGAATGATTCATACTATGGAATTTGTTAGAATAGTTTAACTGCTATAGATAAGGCTTCCGCCATAAAAACTGAAATTGTGTCATATTTACACCACAATAATTTGTACGTTTTATAGAAAGTTTATATGGCAAAGGTCTTTGTAACTTGTTTTAAGAAAATGACCGTGCTAATTGGATGAGCTCTGTGAAGTACCGCGTTTAGTATTTCATTGAGTATTTATAAAACCGAGATCGAATATCGATAAGAGAATGAACGAGGCAGTAGTTGCTGATTCGGATTACAAACGCTTTTATACTCCCCATATACCTTAAACTAAACGACACAATAACATAAATTATAACTTCTTGCTTCAATATATAATTAGGTAAGTTTTAAGATGCGATGGAGGCAGCACGGTTATTCAATGATAGCTGCGATATGTAATAATACTCATTATTATAGGTAAAATCATAGCCATAAATTTTATATTTAGACATCTTTTATGAGGTCATTTTAGAATAATAAAATTCTCTACATGTAAAAGTAATTAAATAGACACATAAAATCACTTTTTATGTGCTTTTAACAAAGTACTCTGTAACTGTTAAACAGTTGCAGATTTCTAGTTAAGTACAACAGTTAAAGAACGATACAAAAGACAAGAACTTTAGTTTACTTAGAAAATAATATGTAAATTATATTTTCCCAGGAGGTTATTAATTTGGGGTTTTCACCACCTGCTCCCAAAATTTTATCGAAAATCAACACCTTGCGGTGGTTTAGGCATCATCCCGTATTATTTATTAGTTAAGTTAAAAATATCTTTGACTAAGTAAAATATATAAAAAGATTACAATCAAACCTATTTCTCCGATTTCTGCTTTATATATCTATAAACAAGCAGACGGTTATCTCCATCAAGAACGACAGTTTTTAAATCAGAAGGCTCATAATGCGAGCAGGCCATAGCATCCCGGGTTGGAATTGTTTTCCAGGCTTTAGTCTTATAAATTATTGTTATTGTATTAGACGGGTTTAATATCTACATCTCGACAACCATTAAAATTTCAAAATATTTTTAATATATTGGGCACCATTATGTCGGTAACCTAGCTAAGATATTAGCCTGGTTAGGAATGTGGTTCTTACCAGCGTTTTCATAATTTAATTAAGCATAACACTATTATATATAACATCGTTTAGGGTTCACGGCACTGATGTGTATTCTCCAAATGACCAAGGTTGCTCGGATTGGATTTCCAAGGACTCATTAGCGCCCGAGAGCTTTATGCAGCTTAATGCTTGTCTGATTTTATAGTCATTTACTGAAGCAACACGCATTCGCAAAATGGGATCTTATTTTGACATAATTACTACAAAAAATGAGGCCAGTAGTAATGAAATAATTTCTAAACTGTCCATAATGCATCGTCTTGGGATGTTTCACAGGAGAAATAGCCGGTTTGACATTTTCAGTCTACGAGCGAAGATTCCACTTTCACTAAAAATCCCGCTTCACCACTATAATTAAAATATCCTCGAAGTATTAATTTGGATAAAAAAGAACTGGTCTTGTCGCATAAAAAGTGTCTATTTTTATAAATAATGGGACCAACAATCAAAATTTATTAGTTCGAGACGCCAAGGCCGTCGACACAGCTGCAAAGTGGAGTAGTGGCTCGTTTTTATGAAAAAAAAGTTTATTTTTATAAATAAGATCAGCGGATCTTTTGTTAAAGCTTGAACTGTTTTTGTTCAATATCAATGCGAAACAGCATTAATTCTTACAGATTGAATTTATGTGTTAAGGCACTTAAATTGTATAAATAAGATATTTACTTTAGAAATTATTATCCTTGATCTGGATTTCCAAATTTTCGACTTGTTGGCCTAAAAATCCTTGAAAAGACCTTCAAAATATCCGTTTATTGCTACATTCAAAGCGTTATCCATTGATAAGACCTCTTCTAAGACTTTCTATTGTTTTTAAGCAAAAATAAGTCACTAGGTCCCGAATTGGAGAAATGGGAGAAGTGTATTATTTGAACAAGGATTGGAATCTCATAGGACTTCTTGAAGCTTTGAGCAGTTATTGTCCAAACATATGTTTTGTGACCATATTTAGAGCCTATTTTGATCAAAATATATAACAGGATTGTTATTAGACAAAATTTTGAGTTCTTGCTTTTTGCAGATATGGCTGACAGCCTTGTTTGCTAACAAAGGCGAAAGACACTTTGTTCCAAAAAGGTTTTCATTCGATGTCAGGAGTTTTGGGTACCATCGAGCAGGCACTTCCTTCAGTGATATAAAATGATCGTGGAAAATGTTTTAATGTAAGTTTTTGAAGCACTACGTTCTCTGACAGTAGTAGACGTTTTACAATATCCCGTTTGCGCAAACCAATGCACAGACTTTCACCTTCTTGGTTCAACAGATCTTTAAGTTTTCATTGGATCTAAACGTATGGAAACTATTTCGGTTGATTAGATACTATAAAATGTGATACACCTTCTTGCTAGTTGAATTGTTTGTATATTCATTTGAGGTCATTCTTTTTCTTTTTCAAGGACTCAATTATTGCGGTACTTTTAAGTCTAAATTATAAAGCAAACTATCACAAATTCCATTTTTCATGATCATGTGGATTATTTCTTTTAAATTGACCGGGCCATGCATATTTTATCATTCTCATACAAACACACTCAACATGATCATTAACACTTTAGCTAAGGACACGCCGGCTTAAGCGGGGGTACAAGGGGTGCACGGCACCCGGTCGGCAGGCTCTAGGGTGCCCCCGTTACTTAACTGATTTTTTCGAATTCAAAATTAAAAATTCCTCTCTAAAGCTATTGGACAAGATAAAGCGCCGTAACCAATGAGATAACGTGATCGCGTGTCGTCACGCACATCCAGAGCTATGGTTGGTTTGTGTATTTATTATTTTGCGTTGCATGTATATTATTTGGAAGCTTTCACAACCGCTGTCCAAAGTTAGTTGATTCAGATAATGGCTTTTAAATTGGAAAAGGTTTAATCCAAAAAATCCTTACCATGAGAATTCCCTTGAACACAGAAATCCATATATACGAAAAAGGAACTTGAAAAGCCATTGAAATCAGGTCAAAAATTCCAATTTTATAGATCAACTGAAACTATTCCTCTTCAAATTATTCAGTAGGTTCAAGTGAGTATTATAAGATTATCATAAAAAACTATTTAAAGTTGCATACAAAAATTATGCTCTCGTTGAGAGCTTCTCCCCAATCTAATAATTATCAATATTTCATAGCTTAGTCTACAACGCTTGACCATTTTCAACATCTTCGAAACACAGCTCACGTACAATATCAGCCAAACACGACCTATACAATACAATTATATATAAATGCAAGAATAATATACTGTTATGGTACATTAAGAGCAGTTTTGGCTGAAGATTAAATGTAAAAATATAATTTGGGAGATAAAAACAATCAATTTAGAAAATATTAAATAGAATTAGCTGTTTGAATGAAGTTAATTAAAAGAATTCGAATTTGAGGCAATTTAAGATGAAAGGGACAACATTTGAGTATTCTGTAGGGGTTTTGAAAATTATAAAGTAAATACATGCTCATATCATACATCACAAATGTAATTTCTATTAAAATAATATAGTGAAGTAGGTAAGACTCAAATAAATTTAATTTATAGATGGCAGGAACAATTAGAACATAGTAGTTAAGCAGATTTGGTTACGATTATTAGAATAATAAAATAGAATGTACCTTTTGATATAATTTTTCGGTCTGAATAAAAACATAGAAATTACTCTATTACTTCCTTTTACAATAAAGGAAGTATTGGATTCACCCCAAAAATTCGAAATTGAGTTTTCAACAGATCTTCACGTTTTAGAGTCCCCTGATCCCAAAAAACATATTTTTTTTTCATTGGTCTGTGTGTCTGTCTGTGTGTCTGTCTGTGTGTCTGTCTGTCTGTGTGTCTGTCTGTGAACAGAATATCTCAAAAACGAAAAGCGGTATGGCGTTGAAACTTCATATATAAGTTTTGCGTACTATGTGTATGAGACAGCAAGATTTTGAAAAAAATCGCATAACCGGAAGTAGGTGTTTACTCTTGTGATTTTTCAGTTTTTTTCGATTTTTTCAAAAACGGCTTTAACGATTTTTTTTAAACTTTACATTTTTATTACATTTTGAATGTGTATTGATGTGAGATAGGTGATTTTCCAGTTGAATACTTCTAAAAGGGGTTTCTTTTGTTTTTTTGTCTATTTTTTTTATTAACTCTTATTTTAAATAGAACACTCGGTATATTATTACATTTTTGAATTCAGCTTAAAATTCTAGAGAAAATTTGTCTCTTCAACTAACGCTCTATTTTGTACCGTTTTTGCAGAATTTGTAATTTTTGACAAATGCTTAAAACATTTAAAATCAAATTTTTGGCTAATTATAAGATCACTGTAAAAGGAAGTTGTGTGCGTGTATCACACCAGATTTTTTTTTAATATGTTAGTGTGTGAAAACATTTAAAAAGGGTTTAACAAAATCTAAGAGGTGAAAATTTAGAGAAATATAAAGAAGATTATTATTAATGAAGAAACAATTATTGAAGAGAATTGGAAAGTCGTAAAACTAGATAGAAGCAAGCAGAAGAAGCAAGAAGAAAATAAGATTATAATGGAATTAGTTTATTTTGAATAATACAATTGATAAGAAGTTACATTGGTTTGAGAAATGTCAATTGCTGGGTTTGTAGAGGGTGTGCTGAGGATACATGGATCTGTTGGCGGAGGATAACCGAGGGACTGCTGGATTCGAGCTATTCTGTTGGTTACTGACGACAGTGGTTGCTGAAGTTTGGAGATTAGGAAGAAGGATATTAATTGGGGATCATCTGTGATAACAAACTTGCCTTGAAGCTGTCGAAAAGAGGGAGTCTCTGGAAAGTAGCAGTATCACTAGTGAAGTAGAATGGGGTCTTTCCTACTACCAGCCAAAGGTTTGACAAGTTGACAGCTGTAGTCAATAAGCAGTGCATCACATCAGGACTAAATAGGGCTCCGGGCTGTTGACATCAGGAGGAGTGCTGTCTTGGAGGTGATATTGGAACAGAAAGAGTGAAAACAGTTCAAGGTGGGTTGTAGTTTTGTCCTATCGATGCTATAGTAAATAAAAGACAATTTAAAAAGTGCAATTAACTATAATCAAGTACTTACCGTATAATATTGAGTCAATAGGATGTGAGTAGAATGAACATTTGTCATATTTGATTGAGATTATTAATAGCATATTGTTTCACCCGGAAGGTGACAGTTAATTTCATTACACAATTCAAAGTCATTGTTAAAATAAAATTTAATTATAAAGCAACTAAATAATCGAACTACCCTGAAAGAGTCTCAAGGCGCTATCAATTTTAATAATTAAATAATTTTGATATTGAAAGATATAATTCAATTTATAAATAATAGCAGCCAGCATAATACAGTGCCCTACTAAAATAAAAAACAATATCTAAGAAACATTTAATAGTTATTTATACACCAAGGGAGTAAACGATTTTAATCGTGGGACTGTACGTAGAGGGTAGAGCTGGTAATTATTATTTTTGAAAGTAATTGGTTACTAGCTACCAATTACCGCCCAACGAAGCAATTGAATTACCAGAGATTTCAATTACACAACAGAAATAGTAATTTAATTATAAGTCACTTGGTAATTGTAATTGCACAATATAAATTACTTTTTCAATTACTTGCAATAGAAATTATTGTAGCATATTTGTATTTAGTATTATTTAGATAGCTCTGTGCTAGTACATTGTTTAACACAAGCAAATTGAAATACATAAATAATTATTATGAACTAATATCAAGCTCGTTGTTAATTGTTATGTGAAGAAATAAACTATATTTACCCGTACTGTACTCTGTAATCTGTACTTACCGTAGACATGTTTTCCTTCTTACACAATAATTATTAGCAAGCTAGACTGCTACACCCTGCTACACAGAACATAACATATGCACATCTCATCCAAAAACATACCCATCTGCACCAAATATATTCCTCCTTGTTCGTGCATACGTCTTTGTAATTGCAAATATAACACAAAATTTGCTGTTATCCGAGTAGTCATAGAAAATCATAAAATTCCAGGAATGTCCTATTGCGATTTCTTAACCTGCAACTTAATGAGGCCTTATCTATTTTTTGCGTTCTGAAGATTTAATACACAATCGGGGTCAGTAATTTAGTAATTTTATTACCAGAAAGTAATTCAATTACTGCAAAGTAGTTTAAATGCTTTAGAGTAAGTTAATTACTCAATAGTAGTTGAGTGATTGAATGGAGTAATTAATTACTTTCAAAAAGTAATTGACAACTACTTTTTAATAAAAATAGCAATTACCGTATTTTAAACAGTAATTCAATTCCAAGACAAATCAACAAAGAGAAATGTTATTAGTAATTTAATTACAAAGTCGTCTTCTTCCAGGACGCCTTCGACCACCCACTTGCTCGGCAAGATTAGCTGTAGCAGCCCATATCTTTCTGGTTATGCATGATGTGGCCGAAATATTCAACTTTCCTCTTTTTAACGGTAGTTAGGTCTTGTACTATTCTACCTATTCTTTCGTTGCCTTCTGCATTGGTTTTGTGTTCTCTCCATGATATCCTGAGTTTTCTTCGGTGTACCCACATCTCGAAGCCTTCCAACATATTACTCGTGGCATCAGTTAAGGTCCATGATTTAGCGCCATACAATAACACCGGGAGTACGTAGTACTTTACTAGTCTTAACTTTGTCATGTTGTTCAGATCATTGCTTCGTAACACAGGGTTGATTTTCGTGAAAGCTGTTTTGGCTTTTCAACGTGGGTCTTAATTTCAACAGCATGATCCAAGGCGGTCTATATTTTACTGTGCATTTCCATTGCCATACGATAAATAAATAAATAAATATATTGTTCCAGGCCATGACACTGGCTCTGTTGCCAAATTGAGTGCTAAACCATTCCAAAACACACTAAGTTTTGTTTGTTTGAAATATATTTGACATTCAAACTATTTTGACAAGGCAGTTCATATAAGTTACAAAAATGTCTGTGAAGTGTTGTGTACCAAGCTGCAAGTCAACGTACGCTTCATCAGTTGCTTCATAGGTTAGCCTGTTCAGGTTTCCAACTAATGAGACGGAGGCAAAAAAATCTGGTGTGATACACGCACACAACTTCCTTTTACAGTGATCTTATAATTAGCCAAAAATTTGATTTTAAATTAAAAATGTAATAAAAAAGTTAAAAAAAATCGTTAGACCCGTTTTTGAAAAAATCCAAAAAAAAAACTGAAAAATCACAAGAGTAAACACCTACTTCCGGTTATGCGATTTTCTTCAAAAGCTTGCTGTCGCATCTACATAGTACACAAAACTTATATATGAAGTTTCAACGCCATACCTCTTTCCGTTTTTGAGATATACTGTTCACAGACAGACACACAGACAGACAGACACACAGACAGACCAATGAAAAAAAATATGTTTTTTGGGATCAGGGGACTCTAAAACGTGAAAATATGTTGAAAACTCAATTTCGAATTTTTGGGGTGAATCCAATACTTCCTTTATTGTAAAAGGAAGTAAAAATGGAAAGAAGTTTTGCATTTAGAGAACTGGCGGATTGGAAAGGCTAGTGTTGTGTGTGAAAAGCACTTTAAAAGAGCGAATATAAAGGGTAATAAGATGTAAAGACTTCTAGGCAAGTTATTTTGAAGAAATTACTGTTTTAGATAAAGTCAAAATTAGTAGCAATGAAGAATCAGGTTTAAATCGAATATTACGGAGAAGTGACTCACTACGGAGTAAATAGCTGTGATTTTATAGTTTTTTTCTCAACTGGCATGCATCACAATGACAGATTGTTCATTTAGTGACAAAAACTAGTAATTTTTTGTTAATGGTTGGCTAAGCCATGTTGCCAGATTGTGGCAGGCCATTCCAAAGGTCATTTTATAGGCCCAGTGTCATGGCCTGGAACAATATAGACCGCCTTGCATGATCACATTTTGTATTTACTGTGGTACCGAGATAGGTATACTTATCAACTTTTTCTACTCTTACATCTTTCAGCATCACGTTGTTATCGTTGTTGCATTTGCTGATTACCATAAATTTTCTCTGTGTTTAGGAGGCCATAAGCTTTATTTACAATGGAGATTTGGTTTAAGAGTAGTTGTATCCTTCTATAGAGTCTGCAAATATGACGGTCTCTTTGCGTATCGAATATGGTTCAGAATTTCACCGTTGACTGAAATTCCTTGCTCCAGATCCATCAGTGCCTACGTGAATGTGGCCTCTAAATACATATTGAAAAGCCGAGGGCGACAAAACGTTCTGAAGTTTCTCCTTCGACTCTTATGAACCTTTTCTACCAACCGTAAATCTAAATCTAAAGGAAAACAAGTATTGCTGTAAAAATGGATAATGGTAGCATTGGGGAGAACATTTTTAAAATGCTAGCAACAGTTGAAACGGGACTTTAGTATCCCTTGCATGTAGTGTTCATTTTCATATTTAATTCGAGTTAATCAGTGTATTCTAGCCTAATCAAAAATGCGCAGAGCCGAGCTTTTACAAACATCGGTTTAAATGTATGTGTTTCGGTATAAAAGCATAATCCAAGCCTGCTCGCGGAATAGGACATTTTTAGCTCAACAATATTTCATGGAGAACAACATAGTATTACATTTGCTACACATGGGAATTTATTTGCACGTAAAAACAAAAATTATAAATACTTCACAGCAGGGTGGTACAGGAATCGTCGAGTCGTGTAGCAAACGTTTGCCAAGCTAGGTCCTGAGCAGGATGGGGTGGGTTGTCCGGAAGCGCCACTGGTTTGAGACGGTCCAAACCAGAAAACCTACAGATGGCCGTGTAAATTCCTAAACCACTAGCTGTTTCACAAAAAAAAAATAAAAGGCAGCAAAACACCAAGACTCGAAATAACCTAGTTATTTATTTCAGTTTGTACACCTTCGAAATTCTGTGTCATACTTGGAAAAAGGCAACACAATTCTGTGATAATAGTATGTAGTTTGTAAATGTAATGTACAAGATTTTATATTAATAAAGTCTAAAATGTGACTACGATAATCGCAATTTGTTCGAGTACCCGTGTATCAACTACGATAGTGACTTAAATATAATTAAAAACAGCGATACCGGAATGCGGGAGAATAGTAAGTTCTATATCGCTTGATTAATTAGGTAAATACTCTATCTAGTCGCGAACCTCTTCGAATTGGTACCATTTCGCCTAGGGGAGTGCTAATACACATAACATGGTGTATTTACGGTGCTCATATTATGTTAAATGTTAAATTGATGCTCCCGGAGACCCTCGCCAATAATGATTTAAATTTTGAAACACTGACAAGTACTCTTGAATGCAACCAAAGCAGTACTACCAAACGCAAAGATATTAAATGCATAGAATGACATTATCCTATGACACAAAAGTAATTGCACGTGATGTACAACGAAGCTACACAATATTCCGCATGTAAAACGACATGAATTTCGCTAGCATATACCTAGGTAAGTACAATACATAAAGTAAAGATCATAGTGCCATAACGAACGATATTTTTAGTTCAATAAACACCAAAAGGTAGATAACACTAGGTGTTGCAGATACCTGGATCGTGCACAGAAGGATCGCTACATCAACAGCTATGGGGGATAGCTATTAAGATGTCCACCAGCTTGAATAACCTCCAAAGAGTCAGGGCTTCATCTAACTTTGCAGGTGAGAAACGCAGTCGAGTGCAGTCACCATGGGGAGAAGCCTTGCATGCGAACTATCACATGTGCTGAGGGGCTCGGATTGGAACGGAATTGTTGCTCCAGGTGCCTTAGCCAAGCAACACCAATGCCACAGGCATAATGGATCCCGAAAAATCGGAGAACGATACAGCAAACTAGGACGAGGAGGCCAAACTATTACGAGGAGGCCTAAATACGAGACGTTATCGAAAAATGTTCTACGGCAACCATAATTAACATACCAGAGTTGTAATGCGGCCTCGAGTAAGTAAATTGCAGAAATATATATTTATCCCAATACAATCGGATTCATTTTAGCAATATAACACCCATTTCCTATTTCTGGATGGCAGATTCCTCAAAGAAACATGGAAACTATGTAATCCACTTAAGTGAAAATTTCCAAAGATCACATGCAGCTCCAAAAAGGAAAACTTAAAAATGGTCGCCGGAAATCGTACTATCAAAACAATTTTCAAAATTGTTACTCAAAATTCCCTAAACAAGGATTTTTCAAAAGTCCCAAAAATTGCAAAAATGAGTATGCAACCAAAGCTACACCTAACGTATGCAGGTGAATCTAACTATGAATGTATTTAAGCTAAGAAATTATCCAAACAATCCTTAACTGTATCTAAATGTAAAATTACACGTAACAGACTCTCCCCTCACTTAAAAATAGGTAAATTCCCTGAATTTACCGACGTAGAACCTATGCCTGCACCATAATGAAGCTTCGAAATTTTACAGGTATCACGATGATATCCAACAAACCTCAAACACAAAAGAAAGGTCACCACGTACAACTACGGCAGTACCAAATAATTTAGAAAAGGATAAGCAGCCTAAAAGAATCGCAAAATAGAAGTCGAAAGGAAAAAGGGAAATTACAAAGGAATGTTAAAGATAGAATTCAGAAAAAGGACCGTGGTTTAGCAAAAGAGTCGGCTCATGAATCCAACAAAAGTTGACACTACAAAAGCGCAAGAGAAACCGTCCTCAATCACCAATCACGTCCAAAAGAAAACAAAAACGTAAACCAGGAACGAGATTCGCTTGTGAAACAAGAATCCGCATGCGCGAAAGGATACCACAACATAAATAAACACAAAACGTACAGCTGAAGGCAACACGACAACATCAGCTATACACTCAAAAACCTCAAAGGGGTATCCAAAATAAATTTCAACAACCTAAGCTCGAACCCACACAAATAAAAAAAAAAAAAAAACAACAGCAAAACCAAAGAACAGAAGGAAGGGATAAATAGGAAAGTGTGCAGCCCAGGATCGACTACACACTGAAACACCATCCACAGTGACCAGATGGCAGAACACCGGAAATGAGACTGCAAAAATGTCTCACTCCTGTATGATGGAACGTCACTGTCCCACAAGGAGGGGGAAAGAACGAGATGATAAAGTTCCCCAACAGAGAGTCCTCCCTTCAAGCAGCCCAACCAACCATCCAAGACTTTACAACAAAAGGGGGAAAGAACGAGATGATAGAGTTCCCCAACAGAGAGTCCTCCCTTCAAGCCCAACCATCCACCCAAAGGTTCAACAAAAAACCCTTGGTCCCTAAAGCCTAACCTAACATTCAAAATCCTAATGCCAAACTCGAATGCAAAGTCCAATGCTAAGTTTGTCTTCGTTACGACAATCCAACAGAATCTAGTTTTCTTCATCTGGCGGGTGTTGCTTTATGTCTTTGACATGCCATGTGCCGCGAAATGTCCCATCTTCATCTTGAAGCTCGTACGTAACAGGTGATAATTTCCTTCGTACAATCAAAGGCCCAATAAATTTTGGAGCGAGCTTTGCGGTGAAGTGTTTGGTGGCGTCGGACAACACAAAATTGCGTCGGTAAACTCTGTCACCCACATTATATGTCACTTCTCTGCGTCGTAGGTCATATCGTTGTTTAGATCTGGCATGAGCATTCAAAAGTCTCTTATGTATATCTTGATGTAGCTTGTCTAACTCTTTAAGTTTATCAGATGTCTCACATTTATCTGTTTCAGCCTTCACACCTGATTTAAAATAATCACCCCTAGGAACATGTTCACGTGCAAAGTTGGCAAAGAATGGAGTCACTTTAGTAACTTCATGAACCGAGCTCCTGATAGCGCAGCCCACTTTAGGCAAAAGTTGTTCCCATTTCTTGTGGTTATCTGCAACATATGAAGCCAACATAGTTTTGATGACACGATTAACTCTTTCTACGAAGTTAGCTTGAGGATGATACGCAGGAGTGTAAATAATTTTCACATGGTAGCTGTCGCATAACTGCATAAATTCTCGTGAACGGAACTGCACACCATTATCGCATACTAAGTACTGAGGACATCCAAAGAATAGAAAAACATTTTCCTCAACTAATCTGGTTACAGCGGCAGCTGTAGCTTGACGGAGTGGAAACAGTAGCACAAACTTGGTAAGTTGGTCTGAAATAACCAAAATGTAACTGTAGCCTCTGGATGATCTAGGTAAGGGACCACAGATATCTACTGCAATCATCTGCCAAGGTTTTGTGACATTCGGGCGCTGTCCCATAAGACCAGCTGGACAATTCTGTTCAGGTTTCATGGCAGCGCAGATCTTACACCTTCGAATGTAGTTGACTACATCGGATCGCATTTTCGGCCAGTAGAAGCGATTCTTCAGGCGTTCGTAGGTTTTGAAGATGCCTGCATGGCATGCCGTTAATGCGTCATGATGTTCATGGATGAGTTCCTGGCGTTTTTCTTTCGGCACAACTTCTTTCCATGTTTCGTTATTGTCTCTCAATCGCGGGTAGGTACACTTGAGATATTTATAGATTTTATCATTCTCAATTCGCCACTGTGGAAATTGTAAAGGATTTGATATAATTTTTGTTCTCAGATTCCGATACCAATGATCTCGAATGGGTGCTGGTTCTTCGATGGTTAACACCACATAATCCGATCTGGAAACAGGCTTTGACGGCAAAAATTGCTTGAAATTATTGACCGGCTTCTTCCTTGTTTTAGAGCACTGGGTCCGGTCGCCTACCGTGCTCCTCGCTCGTTTCCCGAGCATCTCTTACAAGTGCGGCTGGTTACTCCTACTTGCCCGCATCCATAACAGTACATCCGTTTAGGAGCAGTACACTGCATGGCTCGATGTCCTGACTTGGAACAATTCCAACAAGTAAGTGATGCAATAGCAGTTGGGGCTTCTGTAATTTTATTACTAGTCTTCTCTCTGGCTAGGTGGTTCTGGGAAGTGTTTGTTGGAAGCTCCATTTCGCTGAAGTCAATCAGAGGCTTTTCTTCGACTGCACAAATCGGTGGCTTTCCAGCACGCTTGCAGTAAGCTAACTCTGGTTTAAGTAAGTATGAGTTAGGCGTAGGAGGTGCTTTAAAATTATTCGAAGCTATTTTGGCATCTTCTAAAGCCATACAAGTTTGAGTAAGTTCAGTGATAGTATAAACCGGGTGTAATGCTAATTGCATAGCATAGTACGGCTGTAAGTTCTTCTTAATTATTGCCAATCTTGTAGTTTCAGATGGAAGTTGAGGCAGCCTGCTGAATAAGTTGTCCATGGTTGCTATATAAACAACCACTTTTTCTGATGGGTGTTGTGTGCGGCTTCGAATTTCGTCCCAAAGGCGGATCTCGTAATCGTGAGGGAGAAAGTTTGCTTTCAACTTGCTAATCAAGTCGTCCCAATCGATGATAGTACGCTTCACCGCTCGGTACCAGATCAGTGCGTCTCCAGTGAAAATTTCTACTGCTGACTGAAGCAATTGAGCTTTTGAAATTCCACGTGCTTCTCTTAGCTCTTCTACACGCACTAAGAAGCTTGTTAAACTGGACGATTCACCATCATAATAAATGTTCCACTTGCTGATGGGAATAAAGTTGCTGTACACAGGTCGAGAACACTCTGGATATATCTTACTTTCAGTGGTAGGTATATGTAAATTTCCAGCTTGTCTATCTAAGCTTGTTGTAGGTCTCACAATCTCGCTCAGTTCCATGGACTTCAGTTTTTGCTGTAAGTTGCTGTCGTAATGGGAAACTTCAGCGTTACGCTCTGGCGTTGACTCATGGAAGCTCACTCGACGTTTCGATGGTTCAAATTGTGTTGGGAATATCGACATCTCATGATCAATGAGTTGCCCGATGGCAGTTGCATTTTCTTCTGCACCGGTAGTTGCCAAGGATGTGGTAACTGGAAGTAGTAAATTAGGCTCATCTAGAATAGATTGTTGTTGAGACTGAACTGTTGCTTGCTCATGTATAGTTTGTTCGTGGTAACCTAAATAAGCTTGATCGATAGCTATAGATAACTGACCTAATTCGGTAAACAGTGTTTGCTGATGCTGTTGTTGCATGTTGTTTTCGGCATTAATTCGACGTAAGCGACCTAAAAGATGATACATTCTTGCCCTAATGCGTTGTACTTCATTATCTTTGTTATTGACATCAAAATGTTCTAATGCCTCTTGCAGTTCGTGAAGTTTTGTAGCACAAATCTTCAGTTCTTCATCAGGCTCGAAATAAATTCCGGTTGTCATGTCTAGCGTTCCTAACTGCTGTCTATGCATAGCGTCTCGCAAAATTGATCTCTTCTCGGTTACGTTCGAACCCACTGGACATCCACGAATTAGCAATTCATACGTTAGCTCGTCCGCCAATAATCTTCCAACATCCATTGTAATTGTCGTAACTAAACAATCCTATACCTATACTAAAAATACTAAACCTTACTAATATGAGCACAAAAGAAAAACAAAAATAGCCCTTCAGTACTAATAATACTAATACCTACTAATATGCCCAAAAATTGTACCTAATCTAAACACACATTCCTAAATTCTAACAAAATTCCTCAAAATATGCAACAAAATGGCTATAATCCGATAATTACCGATACGACAAGGAACCAATCGATACTAATCAAATACTCTATACTGCACTAAATGCCAAACTACTTAACCAAAGGCTCCACGTCAGAGGCGCCAAATTTATTACATTTGCTACACATGGGAATTTATTTGCACGTAAAAACAAAAATTATAAATACTTCACAGCAGGGTGGTACAGGAATCGTCGAGTCGTGTAGCAAACGTTTGCCAAGCTAGGTCCTGAGCAGGATGGGGTGGGTTGTCCGGAAGCGTCACTGGTTTGAGACGGTCCAAACCAGAAAACCTACAGATGGCCGTGTAAATTCCTAAACCACTAGCTGTTTCACAAAAAAAAAAAAAAAAAGGCAACAAAACACCAAGACTCGAAATAACCTAGTTATTTATTTCAGTTTGTACACCTTCGAAATTCTGTGTCATACTTGGAAAAAGGCAACACAATTCTGTGATAATAGTATGTAGTTTGTAAATGTAATGTACAAGATTTTATATTAATAAAGTCTAAAATGTGACTACGATAATCGCAATTCGTTCGAGTACCCGTGTATCAACTACGATAGTGACTTAAATATAATTAAAAACAGCGATACCGGAATGCGGGAGAATAGTAAGTTCTATATCGCTTGATTAATTAGGTAAATACTCTATCTAGTCGCGAACCTCTTCGAATTGGTACCATTTTGCCTAGGGGAGCGCTAATACACATAACATGGTGTATTTACGGTGCTCATATTATGTTAAATGTTAAATTGATGCTCCCGGAGACCCTCGCCAATAATGGTTTAAATTTTGAAACACTGACAAGTACTCTTGAATGCAACCAAAGCAGTACTACCAAACGCAAAGATATTAAATGCATAGAATGACATTATCCTATGACACAAAAGTAATTGCACGTGATGTACAACGAAGCTATACACAATATTCCGCATGTAAAACGACATGAATTTCGCTAGCATATACCTAGGTAAGTACAATACATAAAGTAAAGATCATAGTGCCATAACGAACGATATTTTTAGTTCAATAAACACCAAAAGGTAGATAACACTAGGTGTTGCAGATACCTGGATCGTGCACAGAAGGATCGCTACATCAACAGCTATGGGGGATAGCTATTAAGATGTCCACCAGCTTGAATAACCTCCAAAGAGTCAGGGCTTCATCTAACTTTGCAGGTGAGAAACGCAGTCGAGTGCAGTCACCATGGGGAGAAGCCTTGCATGCGAACTATCACATGTGCTGAGGGGCTCGGATTGGAACGGAATTGTTGCTCCAGGTGCCTTAGCCAAGCAACACCAATGCCACAGGCATAATGGATCCCGAAAAATCGGAGAACGATACAGCAAACTAGGACGAGGAGGCCAAACTATTACGAGGAGGCCTAAATACGAGACGTTATCGAAAAATGTTCTACGGCAACCATAATTAACATACCAGAGTTGTAATGCGGCCTCGAGTAAGTAAATTGCAGAAATATATATTTATCCCAATACAATCGGATTCATTTTAGCAATATAACACCCATTTCCTATTTCTGGATGGCAGATTCCTCAAAGAAACATGGAAACTATGTAATCCACTTAAGTGAAAATTTCCAAAGATCACATGCAGCTCCAAAAAGGAAAACTTAAAAATGGTCGCCGGAAATCGTACTATCAAAACAATTTTCAAAATTGTTACTCAAAATTCCCTAAACAAGGATTTTTCAAAAGTCCCAAAAATTGCAAAAATGAGTATGCAACCAAAGCTACACCTAACGTATGCAGGTGAATCTAACTATGAATGTATTTAAGCTAAGAAATTATCCAAACAATCCTTAACTGTATCTAAATGTAAAATTACACGTAACAATAGTCCCAGGTTGCGATTTTGTAAAATATACCTTGCCACAACTCAGACCACGCCCGCGACTCCCCCTATTGGTTAATCCAAAGTATTCCAGAGAATTTTTAGTAAAACGTACCCAAATCTAATACACTGTACATTGTAGAGAAGACTTGCCTGTTTTAGTATTTTGTAATGTAGTTTCGTAGAAAACATAAAGATATATAACTGAGGTGAAATTTTTTTTTTAATTTTAGGGTAACTGTAAATGCAAGTAACATAAATGATGGTATAATACTTAGAGAAACAATAATTCACTTTCGCAATGGGTATATTTGCAGTAATATTTGTCGCCAGGGAATTTTTAGTTTTAATTGTTAATTCGTTAATAACCACATACTATGCCCCTCAAAATGTTCGATATTTAATATTTTTATTTTTTCAGGGTAGCAAAATACTCATAAAAGAGCATGAATTGAAGAACATTTGCAAACTTTTTAAGTTTTTTGTCTGAGACATTTTCAGCAATTTCCACAGGCCTCATGAATTCTAATGTGAGATATTTTACTACTTCTTGATGAAGTTGTTTTTTTTATAAATCTGAAATGATGAAAAATAAGTTGTTACAATATGGGGTTTTGTATTGATGGAATCTACCAGTTTTATTATAGGGTAAATCATCACAGTCTAGTAAATTGCTACTGATACTGCTCACTGTAGTTTTCTCTAACTTGTCCGAAACGCTTACATCGTTTATGTTATTTAAGTTTTCACTTTGTAAGGACGTTCCTCTATAAAAGGTGTTCAGAGTTTTCCGAAATTTGCTTTTCAAGAGAAGTCAACTAAATACACGAAAATATGTGAAGCTGTACTTTGCATTGGACGGCGCAGAGGTGTTTACAGTATACACCACCTGAACATTGACTGCAATCGCAAAACGCATTTTTAGTAGACACCGTGTCATAGAGAATATTTTTGTCTTTCGTAAATTCATTCACTTTGATAACATTTAATTCCTCCCTATTGTGCATATTGTTATTGTTTGAGTACCTGTTATATGCATATGACAACAATCATCTTACATGGTAATTTTCCAGAATGTCAGTGACGAACTCGGTTAATTCTACAACTTTCGTCACTTTAATAGAAGCTTCTACTATATTATTTCTATTATGAACAAATTGTTAACAACTTATTTTTAATGTCATCCATTGTGAACACTTAAAATATCAACATGGCACGTGGTGGTGCTGACGTGCGACAAAGTTACTCGGGTATATTTTACACGACAACACTGTGGCCGGGTATAATTTACTTTAATGCCATTATGGGCGTGGTCTGACTGTGGTAAGATATATTTTACAAAATCCCTCCCAGGATCGCCTTGGTTAAGAACGGATGTAAGTACATGCGGCTCTCAAGTACCGGGTGGCCATAAATATATGATATCACATTACCTTTGGATTCAACACCGCTTTATTAAAGTGATGAATCCAACTAAACTAAATGTCATTAATGTCATCACAACTAAAATTCCTATCTGTCAAAAATTATTACAGATTGCAATAAGTAATGGAGTTAGAACAGGAGATATTTATAATCGAGTCGTAGGCTAAACTGCAGAATCCGGGGCACATTCCCCTACTCTTATTGCATTTTATTACATTACATAGCTACCAATACTTATTGTAATTGAAATATAATACTAACCCAACATTTATAAGTACCTAATTCCATGGCTCCCGGGATCTCAGATATTTATGGCCACCCAGTACGTTGTGCGAAATAGTCTTACAATTAAATAAATATATGGAAGCAGCGTGAAGCATCCTGCAGTAAATAATTGAAGCTTGCAAGTTAAAAGTACATTAAAACAGCGTTTGCGAGTCCAGAAAACGCCATATTCACAGTGTACGAAGTGAGTACACCAATTTGCGCCATACTCAAAGCTGCATTCAAAGCGTCCATTTTGAAGCCGTGACGTCTGCAGCCATTGGGTGTGGTAGTTTTTCACACATCACGCCTTCCAAGATTGGATGATGCAATTTGAGGGCAAGTCAGTATGTAACGCAGCAGTCCACTTACTTCCATGGGTTCACAGGTAACCTCATCCACAGGAAATGTTAGCAGTTATGCGATTAGGCTTGTGTTCAACTATAAGAAGCGTGTTCGGGTTTAACACATGCGTATATGAACAGGGTCAGATTTAAATAAATACCGGTTTTCGACGTTTCCAATGTTGCGCTTTTGAAGATATTTATAACGATGGCGTTTTAAAAAGACAGTTATTTGGTTTTCTGTTTTGTTCTGTTTGATGTATGTATTTAATGATATATGCTAGTAGCTCAGGCTATCTCACACGCAGGTTTTTCTAGGATCTAATCCTATTTTCTATTATTTCATTTATGTGTTTACATGTGATTTGAATTCAATGTATTTGTGTAAGCAAATTGGTTTTTTTGATATTTTTTAAGTCAGTTTCAGCCCGAGAACGCTACAGGTATAAACCAGGTTTTTGTTTTTCGCAAATAGTGATCGTTTGCAACCACAACTGGAGTATTTTGGAGCTTCATGTTTACTGAGTTAGCAAGGTAAACACAAAGGACAAATAATTATTCCAACATTAAGGCATGCGTAACGTGTTGTTTCGATATGGCTTGCAACGGTGGGGCTTGAACCACGACAGAACCATAAGTACAGTTACACAGTTAGAAAAACAGCTGCTAATTTTCTACTCAAGTCGAAGAAACTGTGTGAAAGGCTTTCTTACACAAATTTCATGTTTCTCAAGTTTAGAAAGATCAAGATCAAATTGTTATAATAATTATAAAATGTTTTGAGATTTTAAAATAAAAAATCTAATAGTTGTAAACCCAAAGAAATCGAAAGTTCTCAGTAAGAAAAAAAAGTTAAAATTTGACTTATAAGCTCCAGAGAACATTGATTTTACGACTAGAGTTAGCCTCATTTGATGCTTTATCGATATAATTTTTTCAAATAGGGATTCTTAGGTAATTATAGATATTGCTGCAGTAATGCGATGTTAAGAACTTGTGTATCTTTATGTAGAACAGATTCAAAATAAAAAGATAGTTTTAGCTGTTAATGTAAGAGATACTGAGCCCAAATTGATTGATCCTTTCACATTCTAAATCCTAAGAACGTATCATTAACTATTATTAAACTATATAGAATGTATGCAGCCCACACCAACAATCGATGCTTTTTCATATTCTGTAAAAATGGAAAATGCTTGTGCATGTCAGTGAGAAAAGGCACTCTATGCAAACTACCAGCGACAATTTTGGCATATTTGAAGCTACTCGATTCTAATTTATACAGACTTCGGCAAGTTTGTTGGCAGATTGCGGGGCTTATATAGCCGCTACTATACGCTATGGCAGCTGAAATTGCTGATGTTGCGTTACGTGGAAGCTTCTGTGGGAAATAAAATGAACACTGCTATAAAAAGTTTTAATAAGAAAAGAAAATAAATCTTTAAAGAGCACCATTTCAGAGAAATTCTATGTTAATAAGCAATTGAAGACATCAGATTATGAATGTCTCAGTTATATAAATATTGTAAACTCAACTAATATTAATATTACAATAAAATAATAAATATGGACCACTGTCATTTACTTTATTCCATTGTGTATCAAAACACAGTCACATAAAATTCACTTTATTCCCGGTGGGAGAAATAGGATATGACTTTCATATTCATTTGCAATGTTAGTTTGTCTTTCTATGTGTTAGGTCCTAAATTCCTTACTTAAAAAATATAGGCTCAGTTCTGATTGAACCCTCAGTTTGAAGCATAGCACTACGACTTGTATATCGGGGAGTTGAAATGAGCTAGTCTAGTATGGTTTCATAGCGTTTATTTAATTTTACATTCCTGGTATTTTGACTTGCAGCTCTTTGTAATTACGGTAAGTCGTATGAGCAAACGCTTTTTCTCGCTTTGAGCGCAAACGCCCCTTCCATTATGAGCGATTCATTTTGTAGTATATGCCCTTCCTGCGAAAGGCACTATGTTAGTCCACTTTTGAGGTTCCATGGCTGAGATACATTACCTGCAGCCGAGGGCTGCAATCTGATATAGCCGCTTAAACATTCACTACCATCTATCGATACCCCTTCTGACTTTCGAGAAGCTTGGCGTAGTTTTGCTGGGGATCGACCACCTTCTGAAGCATCTACTAGTTACCTGATCATCTACAGGAATTAGCAACAGAAGGTCTCCTTATCTATTCTATTTTTCTGCGCGATAAGAATTGGAATTTCACTTAACCTGAGAAACGGAATTATTTGTAATTGGCTTGTTGCTTCGCGTTAATGCTAATCAATCCTTTAAGTACCAAATTTCGTTGTACTTAAGTAAATATAATATATCATATTAACTTCTTAATTTAGGCAATTATTCAAAAGTATTGAATCCGCCGTGTACAAGGATATACAATCTATCAATTTATCATTTAGCCCTATTGAATTGAATGCCTCTCACGTACCATAACAGTAGCTTTTGTTGCATTTAAATACGTTATAATTAGATTTTTATAAAGCAACTCCGCAGTTCTAGTTTCCTTTTTGAAATCTAACTCTGGGGTTTTACATCAAGTTTGTGACTTATTAGCTCATTTGAATTAAGCTTAATTATTCCTACATTGCAAGATAGTGAACGATCTTGCATTTGATTTTGGATCAAATATGAACCTAAAATGTACTCTTCAATATGTAACGCAATTTAACTTATACATATAATTTAAGTTAATAAATAGGTCACAAACGGACGTGGGATAGCTGAAAATAGTAAAATGTAGTTTATAATAGTTTAATTAAAATGGCGACGTGTACGATGTAAGAGCAGGGTTCCGTTGTACGTTTTCTTTGGACAAAAGGGGTTCCAGTAAAGGAAATGTTCTCGCATAAAGTAGTCCATACATTCTCTCAAGTACGCTCAAAAGTTGCCGATGGGGCCTTAGTCGTTCAATTCAAAGTGAGGCAAAGCCAAATATTCGAGGAGTTGAGGAAATGATTTGAACTGACTGGCTAATAACGATAGACAGCACAGTGTACCACCGCTTGATTTTTCAGAAAGTGCACACGGTGGGTGCCTAGAACTGACTGAGGAGCACAAAATGAATGGAATGGAGTGTTGCAGCATTTCTTTCAGTACGCAAATGAAGGATACGACATGCTTAACAGGACTGTTTCTGAGGATAAATCATGGCTGCATGGCTACCCGAACCAAATTGTGATTAAATTCAATGGAAACATCCTTCGTTACCTTCCAGCAAGAAATTCAAGGTTATGTCATCAACAGAAAAGGTTTTGGGATTCTTAAAGAGCGGTGCTAGTCCATTTCCAGAAGCGAGGTGAGAATGTAAATGATATATCTTGTAGATGAGAGATGTGTACTGCTACTGACTTGAGAAGTCCTCATACGGCACTATGAACTAGTTGAGACAGCAGACCAAAACATTTTATGTTGGGCACTGATAAAGCTACAAGATACAGGTATCAATGTTGTTAAAAACTATGTTCAGAAATAAATATGGTGTTAAGTTGCCATCGCACTGAGACAGTCGTAACCTATCTACTGACGCTTCGTCATATATATATTTCCGAACATTTAAATAAGATTATACTGCTCCTCCCTTATATTTTATTAATGTGCCATTTTTGTTCTTTTTCAGGGATTAGTTTAGTAGTGCCTTTTCGACGTGTACTTTTTTCTTTCAGTAAAGCGCTTGGTTAGTTGCTACTTGACGCCCATATATTTTTAAAGTTATTATATTAGAGTCTCTAGTTTAACCCAAAACCGGCTCCGACTAAAAAGCCGGCTACCTTTGCTATTTTTCTAGCTATCATGTGCCAGTATAGCATTCATTAATCATATTATTCGTTCCATTTTGTAATGATCTAGTCCTTTCTTTATTGTTCTTGACTCACCGGTTGTTAATACTTCAAGTATAAGTCAAATGAGCAGCAGCGACCTAAATACTTGTCTTAATCCTTCTCCGTTGAAAACTATTCAGATTAAAAATTTTGTAATTGAATTAAATTTTACAATTATTATATAATTATAAGATTCCAAATCATTTCTCTAGATCAATATAGCATACAAATAAACAAGTGTTCTGTTACATTTCAGAGATTTTGCACAAAATAGCTTTATAGTAAACACTTGTTGATTCTTGTAAATCATTTTGAACCGCTGTTCTTGACATTTGCTTTTATACTTTTGTACTACATACAATAAAGGAGTGTAACGGCCATTTTTAATTTCGGCGATAGAAGCCTAATTTCTCATTGTAAGGCATTAAAGCCTGCTCTTTGTTTCGGATTATTTTTCTTACTTCTACGTAATTTTGGTTGGAGTAGAGCTAACTTCACACTGAATTTTAAGCGCAGCAGAGTCGAATTTGAAGGTCAAGACCTTTCCGTCTCGCCTTCGGCGAAAAAAAAAACTATGAGCTGGTGAGCATGGCGAATGATTTGTCTGCGGCATACAAACTCTGGGACTGCTCTCCACCTTGAGGTGAGTGCAATTGTATTCCTCCCCGGATCTTTTAGTATTAATTTATATGGTCCGCACGCGCGATCTGATACACAGCAATCGTCAAATTTCTTCTTGGGGAACCCGCAGAACTGCCCTCGACGTGCTTCCAGCCATCTAGCCTTGTCCACCTTAGTGTCGAAGTTCTTCTTCCGCTAGAATACCGAAGACATTTCCAGTTTGCTGCATAAGCTAGTATCTAGCTTTGACGGATTCCTCAATTCCCCGAAGTAGCCTTGCATCAGTAGAAATACTAGCACATGCTTTTTGTCTGCTTGTATGCCAGCGGATTATTTGTACAGTTAGGCCTGCGATACAAGCGCTCTGTAATCTTTTCAGATACGTTTTTCCCGCAGTCATGGCTACGATATCGGCTATCGCGTGTGCCAGAACTTGTAACAATCACTTTTAATTAACTCTTGTTTTTCCAAATTTAGTTCGAAAATTTTAACTTAGTATCCAACGCATTTTTTTTTGGCTTACAAATGCATCTGCCTGGGCGTTTGCATTGCGACCCAGTTGTTACATTTTTTTTGCACAACGCAACCTTTTTGTATTATTAGCTTAACGTCACCAGTTACAATCCTAGCATTACCTGTGCGTTTTATTTAAAATGTTTAAGTGCCTTGTTATATAATTTAATTATTATTAAAGCATCTTGTTACTGCTACTACTGGTATATCTGCTTATGCAACCTCGAAAGAACGTGCTCGTTTTGTTTTTTAGTTTAGGATTGTCAAACGAGAAGACACAAAAGGTAGGTGTGTTTTCGACTGTTAGCTAGATCTGTTTTGTTGTCGTGGTGAACGACTGGTACTCAGTCGTATTTCCAAATTATTATATGACTTTTTGTAACCTAAAGAACCGCCGGCGCCGCCTATACTAATCCACGCCGGGGATTGAGCTAACCAGGGCTGTAGTTGCTTTTCGTTTAGAAGTGGCACAGAAGTCACTCTGTAATTACCAGACATCTTGGTTTTTGTTTTCCCAAAATGTCTCCTCTTTCCTTTCTTAACTTGTAATACGTTATCTTTCACAATCTTTCCTTTTTCTTGTATCTATTGTTCGAAGATTTCTCATATCTTTTGCTTAAACGTCTCTGCCGCGCTTCTCTCTTCCTCATAATTGTCTTCCCGATTTTGTTTGTCCATCAGGTTGTTCGTTTTCGTTTGTTTTTGTTGTGATAACTCCATATATGTCAGCTGCAGTTGATACAAGTAATAAAAGTAATAACAGTCTTCTACTACAACTTTGAATAGCAAAAACTGATTCCCATTCGCACTATGAGAAGGTGCGCCAAAACAACCATAAGTTATAATTTGAACAAATTCTTGTATCTTCTGGTCACATCAGGTACTTGGCTTGCACAGTCAGCATAAGCTAATTGTTCCCGGAGCATCTTAGTGGGCTTTTAATTAATAAAATAATTCATAACGCATTTTTGCCGGGAATAACCGCCTTCCATATAAAGAGAACGCTGATGCGGTAAGATCGCGTTAAATTAAATATGGCGCATTGCTCGGTAGATCACTCGCTATAAAGATGAGCCAGCCGGACCGCGCGACAGTTCAGGTGGCCATTAGCATACGAATGTGCCCATTTATGCTATAAAAATCTCGGTGATTTGTGCGATGAGTTATGATAGTACTCCGCACTCAACGAAAAGGTCACTTGATAATAGCAACCTACTAAGAAATTTATGTGTTCCAAAAGGAACGTGTCTCACAGTCGTGTATTAATATTCATTAATGTTCGGCAATCATTAATACTATTTTTTGTGGAGCAGCTTATGACAATTTCAGTGCACCTGCGGCGTTTGACCGCGCGGAGGGACGTTCCGAGGCAATCGTAATCTCTGGCCTGTTATGAAAATCCCTGGAATTATATCCTTTAAAATAGCTCCCCAGCTAATCCTATATTATTTTTATTAAACCCCAAACGAGTGTGAATTCAAACTATAAAACCAGTAAATTAAAGAAATGAATCTTGAAGGTTGAATTTCAACTTTGAATAATTACATAGAAACATACCCATATACACATTTGCTATGCCAGTAAGACTGCGAGACCAGTAACAATGGCAATAATATGTTAACATAAAAAAAAACAACAGAATTTGCATATATAGGTAAATAAAAATGTAGACTCTAACTAGAATGCCTCTGATTTGAGTGTGAATACATGTTGAAGGGAATATAGAGTAGGTTATGAAGTTGCTATGGTAAGTTGCTATGTATAGAAATAAGGAGTGATTATTAATTATTTTTGAGAATAGTTTCTCATACAAATCTGTGGTGTAAAAGTTACATATTAATAAAGAAGTGGCTTCCGATTGACAGTCTGTCTTGTAACGAACTGTGAGGTATTACAATTGGTGTCAGAAGTGGGATAATTTCGTCTGGGGTATAGGACAGGCGATAGTTGTTCTAGTACAGATTTTTAGATTTTTTATACATATCTTACACAGATATGAAAGGATCTACGATCATTTATATATAGGTATGTGCAACACAAATGGCTCTCCACAAGTCAAATCACATAACAAAGAATCCGATTACTATTAGGCGAAATAAATAATAAGCTACAATAGTAAGAAAATACAATCAAGATATGTAAAAAATATATCATTACAATCTATAAAAGATAATACCACACGACAGCTATGTAGAGAAGGATTACAACAAAAATCTCCAAAATGTCCACGGCATCGGCAGCATGGACAGAAGATGAAGAAAACAAAGTATCATGACAGCTGTAGAAGAAATAAATGGAACAAGAAAATATAATATAAATACATGACCCTACAACAAACCTTAATACTTCGAAGGTATAAAGCCACCTGTAGAAAACAGGAAAGCACATTTAAAGTACAGATGCACAATATACCCAGGTTGGAGCTAAATAGACGCTCTTCGTGAAAGGCATTAAACACGATTTACGTAATTAAAAACAACAACTTTAGGAGTAAGAAACGAAAGAGTTAATAGTTTAGAATAGTAATAAAAATAGAAGAAATAGAGGGTGACATTATGTACTTACAACAACTGTATAATGAGGCAGTACGACGAAGAGAATGCAATGGAACAAAAACAAATATATTGAGGAAGATATTCTAATAAGAGAATAATAAGTACGGGAAAAGGGCTTATGTCAGAGAAAATATCAAACCAAACTTTAACAGAGATTGTACTGTTGTATATTATATGCAAGTCATGAAACAGGGAAACAAGAAAGACTCCCCAATTTTAGGTAATTTCAGTCATATCGATCTTAATCAATACTTTAATGCTTTCTCAAGACGTGTATCTTTAAACAAAAAGGATAAATTACAATTTAAGAAAAATTGAAAAAAAAAGTTAATATTCTGCATTGAATGCACAGAAATAAGTATAATATCAAACATATTTATTTATTATTATTATTTTTAAATAAAACAAGGTGAGGTAAGTAAAAATATGAAATTATAATCGTTTAGCGGGATGTACAAAAATCGCAAAGATAAGTCTTCCACTCATTTCCTTCTACACCTGCACACAAGTAATGGACACAACGAGCACTTCCGACGCATCTGCACCATTTTTCTCCACTTTGATCAGCCTCCTTTGAATTACAACAGTATAGGCATTCTTCATCAGCACTGTCGTCATCATCGGTTGAAACAAGATTTGGAGATTCCACTTCACTTTCAGAGGAAGATTCTTTCCTTGACCTTTTTTTCCATTTTAAAACTTTTGTAGGTTCTTTAGATTTCTTTACAATATCTGGCACTGATTTAGATAAATTTCTCTTTACAGCCTCTTGCTTTTTCTTGCAGCTACTTGTTTCTTTTCGTTTCTTTATAGCTTCTTTCTTTAGAGTATCACTGGCTATCATTGTTTTTCCAGCCTTCCCCTGGATAATTTTTTTCTTTGTTCCGCCTTCGGATACGGCTGAATCTGTTCAGGTGTTTTCATCACTATTGATTTTGTTTTACAGAAATTCACAACTTCATTGGGAGACTGGATATCAGAAGAAGTGCCAGGAATCGGATCATTTAAACTGGGCTGGGCTTGAGCTGAAGGACCTGAGTTTGCTTCTTTTAAACGCAGCGAAGCCGAAGTTAACGGTGTGGAAGGGCCTGGGTGTGCTTCGTTTAAGAGTTGAAGTTGACGGTTTATCTGTTTTCGTTGCTGTTATAAGTAATCTCACTGTTTCACCTGCGGGCTGGTCTACATCACGATCAGTGACATCGGCGCTTAAAAAATCATCGTCCGAGAAGATTTCAGGATCAAATGGAGAAATCCCTGATTTACGAAAACCGGAGAGAATATTTCTTGGCGTAAATGCCTTTGGATAAGCTACACCCAAAGCCTCTGCAACAGCATAAATGTCAAAGGTATTTCCTTTATGATTGTAAAGCCAAGTCTCTACAGCCTGATTGTAATACGTTTTAAGAGGAGAATAAACGGAAACGTCGAGAGGCTGAAGCTTATGGGAGGTGTGCGGAGGGAACGTAACTATAACGACACCAGCAGCCGAGGCCTTTTCAAGAGCTTCAATGGACAGGTGTGTTTTATGATTGTCCAATACCAGAAGCACCCTTTCTTCCTTGGAACATTTAATCGAGCCAAGAAAGTGATCTAAGAACTTCAAAAATGTTTCTTCATTTGACCATCCAGTTATATTAGCTACTCCGATACATCCTGGAAGACCACCAAATAGCATCCTCTCCTTAAAATGGACCCTTGGGAAAATAATCATCGGTGGCAACGAATTCCCAACGGCATTAACAGCTGCAATCATAGTTACTAGATGACCTTGCGCTACCAATTTGCTTCACGCCTTTTGGAGCGACTATTTTTGACTGACCCTCGACGGTGCTGAGGCCAGTTTCATCTACTCGTAGATTTCAAATCCTTTCAGGGGGTATAGGACCAAATCTGTCGTGAACATCTTTAATATTTTTGAAAAACATTCGATATTGTGACGATTCAAACTCGTAGCTCGACTTAGACTTGTGGCCTCTGGTTTCCTAACTGAAAGGGTTTTGGAATATCTCCGAAGAAAACCTCGCATCCATTCTTCTCCAGCTATTTGTTGATCTTCCCACGTATTAGGGTATGTTTTATTATTTGCTTTTACAAATTTAAAAGCAAGTTGCCTGAAACCTTTTTTTGTTAAGCCATATTGCATTTTGGCTATAGTTTAAATATAGCTGACCGAGCTATTTTCTTCAAAATCTGTAAAAACTTGTTTTACTGCATAGTTAACAGAATACTCAAAATTCCTTCCACCGCATTCTTTGAACTTATCCAAATGTCGAGTAAGTGTTGGACGACTGACGTTAAACACTTTTGAAGCTTCCCTGTCTGACATTTTCTTATCTGGATCGTCCGAGGTTATAGCAATAAGTGCATCCTTTAATGCTTGTGGACCAACTAAGTCCCTTTTCTGTCCAGTTTTACTACGAAGCATTTTTGGCTGTCTGTAAGTAAAAAAATAGTAGTTATTTTTATAATAAGGGGGAAAGATTATTTTCCCAAATGAGTGGGAATAGCAACAAACGACGGAAATGATTGTACCTTGCGCCGGCCCAAGGTACACGAAGTAGTTGTGGCTCGAGGTACATGACGGTCATTGATTCAAGAAAAATGGTTACCACCGTGACATTAAACCACTTAGTTAAAATATTTCATACTTTATTTACTTACTAAAAAGTTCCGAATTCAATGTTTATATCCCACATTTATCCTGCCCAAAGGTTAAGAATTTATTCACACTCAATCACACACGAAAATAATTACTTTTTACGTCAAAAATCGAATTTAATTTGCTAGCACGTTTTGTCGTTAACGGAGCAAGACTAAACTTCGTCTAACGAATTGCAAGGTCAGTTGGCAGCATATAGTTCAGCGGCCACTGTCTAGATGGCGACATCTCCCAGATATTAGAACTGGCCCAAGGTACACTATGGTCTTGGTACAACACTCTCCCGTACTAAGGGCAGAAGATATTATTTATAAAATAATATACCTTCTAGGCCAAATAAGCAAAAAAATTCACAGATAATATCCACTTTACCAGCTATATCAAGAATAAAACAGGGAGATAGCCTGCACTGCCTTCTCATTAACGTAATGATGAACATAATATCACCAAGTAGATATTAAATGGTAAGAGATAATGCACATATCGTGTGTTACGACAGCGACGTGACTCTAATATTAAATTACAGAAGCGAGCTATAAAGACTGTTATTTACATTTTGGAATGTTTCAGAAACGTAGAGTAAAAGATCTCGAAAACGACCAGAAAATACTAGGTCATATTCAGAGAACTGCGACAATAAGCTCAAATACTTCGCAATAGAAATATCAAGCTATGCAGACCTAAGAGAACAAACCTTGTAACAAAGAAAGCGACTTTAGAGACATTATTAAAGAATCTCACGTAAACAGATGGTGAAGGTACTGAAGGAGGTAACGTAACAAGAATATCATTATGATAGAAATAGAACAGCTAGAAAGCGTGATTAGAGATGGATCAGACATGAAAACTACAATTTGGCCTGTTTTATCGAATAAAGCTAGTAATAATCCATAGCTTATAAAATTATCGATTTTCCAATGTTCATAGATTTTAACGATACAAGTTTGATTATGAGTATCTTAACGAAATGACTTTGATTGCCTAAACGAGGCGGTGAACCGAGTTCTGCTGCAATCAAACGGGTCACAATTTTGAATTTAAAACTGTTAACAAATAGCATTAGCCTTGAAATAATTTTAATTAGAAACTGTAGAATAGTGTCAACATTGACTAAAAACAAAGAAACTGCAATCATAGTAAGCTTTAAAAACATAATAAAAAGGCAACGGGGGGGCAGGGGCAGCAGTCAGGCTGCTGTGTGTGTGTTTTGGCTTTCCGCAAAAAGAACAGTAAAAGTTATAATAAATACCAATTTTTACAATTAGGATGTGTTTTTACATTAGTACAGTGTTGTTGGATAGGCTGCAGAGGTGATGATTTGTTCATGGTCCAATCAGAAGCGGAGACTTTGAGGACCAGGGTAAGCAGCAACCATCGTGCTATCGTCACGAGAGCTGAGGTTGCAGCCGGGAGCAGCAATCAGGCGACAAGCAGCACATTGCCGAGTCATCAGAACACTTCCAAAACAGGCTAATCGATAATAAGGAGATCTAGTCTTTGAGGGAGTTGCTGGTGGCCCGATAAAGACCTAAACATTCGTTTGCGGAGCAGAAAATTAAGGTCAGACGCACGTTGTCCTAAAATTAATTCAGTGATTTTTTTCCGGTGACGTCCTTTATGTATATTTTGTATTAGTGGCGTTGTTTGAATACGATATATCACCTAGGCAACGCATCAATATGTACTAGCAGTAGCAATTGTTTAAATTTAAACCCGCTCCGATTTGTTTCTGCTCTATAAATGTGAGGTTAAGTCATTATAAGTTAACTTTGATAATATTATTTCCTATAATTCAAAAATTCCGTTAGGTAAGTGAGCGGCGCAGAAACAAGCCCAATTTAAGATAATCATAACAATTTATGTAAAAGTCACTATATTTACAAATAATTTTATAATAAATAATAAATTGGCAGGATGTCACAACACAGCCCAACTGCTTTTATCACAATGAGTGATCTTTATCCACAGTAAATGTGAATTTAAATACAAAACTAAGAAAAGGCCTAAACACGCTTTTAAATAAGAGTGTGTAGTGCATACTTTGGTATAATCAAATTCTTGTCCGTTAAGACATTCTAATGTAATCACCCTCTTAACAAGAGTGATGGATTTAAAAAAAGGATACAATTTTTGGTATTCCACGTTCACTACGAGTATAAGCTATTAAGATTGGCAGTATGTTTTTGAAACACCATGTAGAACAGTATATTCAACAACACGCAAAATCAGCTGTTTATCGTGTTTTTCAACTACTTCCGTTTTCATATTCATTTTAGGCTATCCAATACTGTGGTAAAACTCACAAATTCGTATTTTTTATGTATACTAGCAGTCCAGTGAGACAAATGTCTCATTTAAAAAAAACAAAAAAGACCGTTTTTCAAATAGAACGAGTATTAAATAAAAACTGTACCCAGACCTGGAAGGTGTCAAAGTGGTTGCCTAACCGATCGACGTTTTAAGGCGCAGAGGGTCGCAGCTCCGCTTGGCTGCTGAAACATTTTTATTTAATATGCGTTCTATTTGAAAAACGGTCTTTTTGTGATTTCTCGAAAACCGGAAGTGTCACGTGACTGAAATTCGGTTCCTGAGCTGACATGACCATTCCAAACATATAACTTTAATAACTTTTTTCTCTATCTCTTACGGTTTGGCTGCTGAAACAGCGTCCCGGACGGATGGACGGACGGACAAGTCTATTAGATAAAGGATAATTTAGGCAATTAAACAATAGTGATATTAAAGAAACTAAATAAATCTGAATAAACTATAATAATTATTGTAAAGAGAAAATAAACAATTCAATTTTGCTAATAACCCATCTTTGATTTTTCCAATACAATAAATTAATAAATTTTAATTAATAATTAGCTATTACATCAAACTTCTTGCAACACTTCTAGAGTTTTGCCAAAACAAATTAATTATGCCTTTTGTTAATAATTAATTCTGTCATTTCCAAATTTGATTTTCGTCAAACGAATCATCGTCAATCAGCGGATATTAAGGTATAATTTTTCGAAATCGGTACACGTATGTACAGGGTGATTCATAAGTAGAAGTATATTCCATTAAAAATAAATATCTAGCTTACGAGAAAAAAATTGCATAAGGGTCTGATGCAAACTTCTTATAACGGCTGGCTAAATCAGATGAGAGTACATGAACCTAATGCACCAAATGTGACTAGAATACACAAACAACTGTTTTTTACTCTTGCATTTCATCAAAATTCTGTCTTATCAATCAGTTTATTGATTTTTAACGTATAGTTTATTAAACAAAGTTGTTGTATTTGAATGTCCAAGGTGAGTTACGCACTGATAAGCGATTGCTGCATCATTAGCTTTTTATTACTAAATTGTTGTTATAATTATATTGTGATACCATTTCGATATCATTTTAAAAGATTGTAAATTAAAGACGATAAAGTTGCATATAATCAATTACAAAATCCATTCCAAAAATACGTAATTGATTGAACACAACTTTGATATTAACAGAACTAATTTAAATAAAGAAATGAATATTTACAACAAAATAAAAATGCAATTGGCCACCTACTTGAAATTGTTTGACACTAGGTCAAGACAATTTAATTTAAATCATACCTATATTGAATAGGTCTGTAAATGCTCTGTTTCCATTTTTTAGTAATATTGGTATGACGTATCTTTAACATCCGATAAAACAAATAATAAAAATACAAACAAAAATAAAACAAGAAATATACAAACGGTTTTCGGGATTTTAAAAAATCAAGGATGTAGGTATTTTCAATATTCTACTCTTCCTCACAATATGACAATATTTAGCTCAGAATGCCAATCAAACGTTTGGAAGAGGTAAAGAATCTTTTGAAATCGAACACAGATTGACTTTAAAAATATGAACCCCAAACTTGGTCCACGTGCAAATACGAATTCCAACAGCTCGCTAGCCTGAATTCTCCGCCAAAATTGACCTAAGAGGAATTTCTGTTAAAGAATCGACCATAGAAGCATAATCCGCTAAAATACAGCGAGGGCTAACCCAACACTTCATATAATAAGTTTACAAAAAGTTTGTCGAACTCTGGGTGACCAAAATGGAAGCTGACTGCTCGAAACCGTAGCACAAAACGAAGGAAAGAATGCCAAACGCCCATTTTATTTTTTAGAGTACCAATAAAAACTCATCAAGAGGAAGAAAGGGTGCGCGCGAAGTTCAAAATATACGCCATAGACCCAAAATCAACCAGACTCCGCTCACTGACCTGTAAATCTATATAAACGCATTCTACAAGTAACAGTGTTGCTTTGCAAAGTTAAGATAGAAATGTAAATATTTCGTTAAGGCCAAAATAAACAATACCTACTACTCTAACTACTACATCTTCTACATACCTGCTATTGTTTTTAAAATTTATGATAACTATCTTAAAATGAACTCTGAAGAAAGATGCCTTAACATGAAAACCACCAGTCAGTCAGACTTCAAAAATAAGATTATTTTCAAAATATTTCGTGATAAGAGTCCTGAGTTTGTATCATCTTTAATGAAAGATCGTTTTCATCTTATTTGTAACCATAAATATGATTACTGAACTAAAGGAACAATGTTTCAGAATTACCTGTGTTGATATGCTTTTAACTAATTTATTATTATTACAGTTTCCGAATAGTACCTACCCACTGAACAACGTTTTCATTAGAAAAATAATTTATTCTAATCGTTATACATTAGTAAACAATTAGATCATCTAAGTTATATCATTCTGCAGCTAATGCTATTTCTTCATTCATTTAATTTATGTTAACTTATAAACATTAGAAGCAATAGAAGCAAGTACGCAGCTAAAGATGCGTTTGAATTAATATTACATTTATCTACGCTCGCGTGGTTTTGAAAAAAAGCTTCAAGCGTGAGGTTAAAGGTAAATGTCAAAGGTAAGCATAAAGTAAGAGTCTCGCAAGACACAATAATATGAGCCCTAAATCAATACTACCTGAATAGAAATTGCAATAAACGAGCAATTAATGACTTTTGTCGTACTAGAATATTTATTTATGTTACTGCAGGTAGTGTACGATACTAGAATTATATGGGATTATTAATCAACGTTGTTAACAAGATGGGCACACCACTTCCTCGAAGTTGCCTTCTATGCATAACTAGAGAGTTCCAATAATAAGATCTCTAATAGTTATACTTAATATTTACCATAAAATGTGTCCATAAATTAGTTTCAGTATACCAATTATGGATTTCCAAAGCCTTGCCAGTTATACTCCTGAATTTAGTTTACAGAAACTGTTCTTACATTAGTAGTACAACGAACTATATCAGCAGCATTTGAGATTAAACAAATCCCATTAAATAAAACAGAGTGTCTGGGACGCAGGTGTGCAAATACCCTTCAACAGCGGTGTGTCAACGAGATTGCACATTATAAAGGTGATTTTGTAATTATCATAAATAAGCTGATTGTCATCTAATGCGAATCATTTCCTCAGCTGTTTGTTACTGTTGTGGTTAGTCTGCAACTAGTAATGACTATGAACGCAGCAAGACAATATAGGAATATACTCGATGTAGGTTTTAATATACTTCGCTACTCGAACTGTCAAGCATTATTGAGATTTTGAGTATTATGTTAATTATTTCAAACTTTGTAAATATTATTTTGACTTTACTCTGTGTTAATACGGACGTCTTACATTAAGCATTATAATATGGCCCAGTTACTGAAACTATATGAATTAATTCGGATTTTAGGCAATGTTTCTATGAATTGTATTGCATAACTAACTGTTGCTTGTGGTCCTACACAATGCAATCGTAGTTTCGTGCAGAGAAACTATAAGTCATTACTATTTCCATAACTGACAGGGTTTAAGAACAAGGTTCTGCTGATGTCCTCTCAATTAATCTCTCAATGACAAATTAAATATCCTGGAATAAATAAATTATGATTGCAATATAAGCTATCCTAAAATAGTTGCTCTTGAAATAATAGACATATCAAAACGTTCAATATGTAATAACGGTTAAAAAATGTTACTTTATAATTCAAGATAATTAGGTACAAAAGTAAACTAAAACTCTGAGGCCAAAGGTAAAATTTATGTAATTGCCTAGTTGATCACAAATATACTAAAACCCCAGAAGTGTATGAGCTGTTACAGGCTACCATTAAATGCCGATTAATAAATAGCTATTTATTTACAACAGTTTTAATATTAATGTCAACAAGGTTTCTTACCGTATCAAATGGTTTTAATGACACTTAAGGGTGCGGGAGTGCCACTTCTTTTATCATGTCCGGGAAATGCCAACACTTACCCTGGAATTCTCAAAATCAGGCCAATAGCTATGGCTTGATACGCTCAGGGAGATGGGCGTGGTCCTAGAAACGGTACACCATAAGGCAAGCGTGACGACATGTATAGGGTGTTTGCAAAATAATAGGGCGCTACGGGATTCAGACTTTGGATCCCACGTTTGACAGAACCCCGAAAGCCAAATGGGGTAGAATATATATACAGCCTCACGACTCCCCGTACTGCGACGACGAGCGCCCTGACCTACATGTGACGCTTACAACTTCTTCCAGGCTCCACTTCACATCGATCCTGCACAGTAAATAACTCACCCTGAAAATAAGCATGCACAGGCGCAAGGGATATCACAAGAGAGCATATAACCAACCGATCTATTAGTCTAACACCTGAATTTATATACACAGACGCCGACGTCCGTCAGCCTACAAAGTAAGAAAACAGTAAATCGGTCTACAAATACGAGCCCAGAAGGGGTTACTATCGCTTAATTTAGTGCGAGAATATCATAGAGGACAATACTCCCAAAAGTCGCACATTTGTAGAATTTCAAAATGTCCTGACAGGTTATAAGATTTTTTTAACTTTAAAAACTTATTCTATTTACAGGCTACCTATCCATAGTTGTTCAGAAATTATTGTGGTTGACGCATCTCAGCGTATGAGTTTATATAGACAGGATATTTTCAAGTTTAAGTTCAAACCTTTATAAGAAGTTTTACATTTTAAGATACTAAATGCAACATAGTCAAACTTCGAAATCCAATTATTAAAAAAATATCAAATTTCTTTGTCTTCCACCCAGTACAAAAAGTGCTCCTGTAAATTACACAACTAACCCTCAACGATTGGAGTGCAAAGTGCTTCAAGCGGGATAGCTCCTAAGCGCACAGCGTGTTATAGCCGTGAAAGCGGCTGCGGCACGTTGTGTCAACAAAGACTGCCCTAGTTACCACTGACAGATTTTATTTTGTAAACAAAATTCGAACACAAAGCAGCCGCATGGGCGAGACAGGAGGATTCTTGAGAGCTTGAGGCTAGGAAGGAGACCGTCGAGCAACGATCAGGCGTTGAGGCACCCAGATGACTTTGGGGGTTTTACTCTTCGCGTCCGTGAAAAAGGCGCAGACGAGACGCGAGACTACACAGACGGTTCGCGTAAGGAAAACGGCAAGGCCGACGAGGAATTTGTTACCTCCGGTCAGATGCAAGAGCTATAAAACGCCAGGCCGGTTGACTGTATCTCCATATTTAAATGCGAGCCATTTTGATGGCACATATCAGGAAGGGTTCCCGAACAGAGTATTTTACTGTACTCTCAGACCTCAGGTTTGCGCATATGGCGATACGTGATATGCGCACCTAAGTGTACCTAATTTTGTTTCTTTGGAAGATCGCCCAGTTATTTCAATAATAATAAGCTAACATGTTTCTATTATACTTTTTCTCTTCGCCGATTCCCGTCTTGTTTATATTTCTCTATTATCGGCATTCTTGTCTGCATTTGGTTTTTTAATGCCTTTTTATACTGCCGTGGTCTAAAGATTGTAAAGTTTCTTCAAGTTCAATCGCTCTCGTTCGGCTCTACTATATTTATCTCTGTATGTTGCATTCCTGAGCCGTACTTCTTCAATTAGCCAGTGATAGTCATTAGCAGCATCCCCGCTCTTATTTATAGCCATGTGTTGTATTTTATTTTGTCGAATACTGTCTGGCAGCGTTCATGTTATTTTGTGTTTTTTATGTGAACACCTACAATCAGGTCATTATTCAAGTAGAAATCTATGAGTAATTCTCCACTGCTATCTGATTCCAATGCCATGTCTTTCCATAATGTTATCCAGGTATGTGTTCTCTTCTTCTACCTTTGCAAGTCAACCATTACCATAATTACATCACCTTTCATTATTCTCCTTATCGTATGTGTGAGAATCTTCTAGAGACTTTCCCTTATTTCTTCTTCGGATGGTTCGGTCGGAGCGTAGCATTATACTATGCTTCTCGCTCTTGTGCGAAAACGAACAAATTATCATGCTGTCAGAAATTGGGACACTTTATTAGGCTTCTTATCACTTGCTTACTGATTAATATATCAACTGCGTTTCCTTGATGTTTTTATTGTTCTTATCGTGTAATTTCTTTCATGTCAAGAATCGTCAACTGAATATCTGTCCATGTAAGTACCTATTGCAACGGCTTTCTTTGATTTTGCCATTTGCGGTTTAAAACCTCCTATTAAATTTATGCCCACTTCTTTGATTACTGGCTCTAGTCGAAGGTGGAGTTAACTTCAATTCGCAGGTTTTGAAAAACGACATGTAACCGAATTTTGGATGGATCTGCAACCGGCACTCCCTCAAAGGTGACCGCCGATCTAAGTCGGTTTAGTATTCTGTTGGAGAGCCCTTTTTGCAATTTGACCCCCATGCTTTCTTCAGACGTCATCGAGTGCTAAGAAGATTTCTCGACTTTTCGAAGCCGACTGCGCCGTTATTTCAATCAAGATGCATGCAGTGCGAATTTAATTCGTTTGGGCCGAGCTCCACCTTAAAGGTGTTATTGTTGAGTTAACGTTGCTAATCAGGCGATTCGCAGTTCTAGGCCCGCTTGGCTAAGACGAATGCTGGAAATCGCTCTGGATCTGTTCTTCTGCCGCATGGATCGCTCCCGCTAGCTAAAGTTGGTTCCATTCTACAGAGGGCTAAGGAATTTCGCATTCGGCAGAAACCCTTCAAACGTCGCACGTGGCGGGGGGCGTCAGTAGTTTCAGAGGTCGTTCGAGTTTTGCTTCCTGTCCTTGCCAATGCTTCTCGAACCTGATTGCCAAGCCTACGTTTGGACAGTCGCTTTATTTTGCTACATTTTAAATTTAATTTTAAGCTGTGGGTAAGGATAGTACCAAGCGAAGCTTAAGGCAATCAGCGAAATGTAGCGATTTATTATATTGATAATGCTACGTTTTAAAAGATTTTCGAAGGCCTATCGACAGACTTGCGTTTTACTTCTCAGGTTAAAGATTTGTTTTCTACAACGCCAGAAAACTGCATATCACGTAGGTTAAGTTTTTTGCTGCTGGATTCCTGCGCAGTTCTATTAACTGTACTTTGAATCTTGATATAATAAGCCTTATTAGCCACGTTCTCAAGATCTTCCTAAAAATCATTGACAAAAAGTGCGAGGGAAACATTAGCGACTCGCAACTTGATTTCGCGAGAACATAGGAACTAGGAAGCCATTATATGGTCTAATTGTCTTTTTTCAAAAATGCAGAGACCAGCAACAAGACGTATGCATCAAGACCGGCAACTATTGCCAAATATTAAACAAAGAAAAACATCTTATTTAGGGCACGTATTCTGCAATACCAAATACGATCTTCTCAAAATAATAATGGAAGGCAAAACCGAGGGGCGACGCGGTATGGGACGAAAAAAATACTCCTGAATGAAAAACATCAGGGATTGGACTCGCCTGGATGCCCATTCCTTATTTACAGCAGCAAAAGACCGAACAGGGTTTGCCATTATTGTTTCCAACCTTCATTAAATAGAGAAGAAACCTTACGAAGAACCCTACTATTTAAGTGTGCAATTTTCTTTTAAACCAAAATTTTATAACTTTTATTCACCATTTAACTTTTTTAAGTATTTTTTTTTAATTTAAAGACTCCGTTTAACGTGTGTTTAATCCCTGGTTATTTTGCCGTGATAAGTTTGGATTAATAGTTATGCGTATAGGACGCCATTTACTCTCACTTTATTCAACTGTACCATCATAGTTAGCGATTAACGCTTTATCATTTACCTACTTCTAGTATATGTTTTATTTGACCCACGATATCTCCTCGTTTTTTAGAGCATAGGTTAGTGTAAGCTGGAAGCCGTAGACGGTAGGTGAGTTACACTGGTTTTTGTTGTTGTCGCTTAAGACTGGCTCCCTTTCTGCAGGTTGTTTAATTTTTATTCATTTATTAACCCTAAGAACCACCGGCACCACCTGATCATTAACCATGAAAACAAATCGTCGAGCGTTTTGAGCTATTCCTTATTGTGAACGCCTTTGGTTGAAGAGCGGTGTGCTATTAGTGTTAATTTTTTACGGCTTACTGATATTTGTGATTTTGTGATTAATATATCAAGGAAAGACAATTGACTGGAGTGCCCTGGTCTTTACTGACAAATTTTCAAGGATTTTGTTAACCTTGTGTATATTATGAGACCAAACTGTAGACACATCAATAATATACCTCCAACAAACTATTAGTTTCTTTGTATAGGTTTTGGCAAGTTGTTGCTTAAAATCTTTCATAAAATGTTACTACCAATAAATATCATGAAGTCAAGACCCATAGAAACAAATGTCTTCAAGCCTCTTACTACGACCTACGTTCTTAGGTCTAGTCTTGCTATTGGTGTCGCGAACCTCTACTTAAAACGTAAGAATAGTTGTTTATTGCTTAGGCATATTAAACACGAACGCAATATCTTAAGAAAGTTTCCACTGAATTAAACAATATTTCTAAATGAAACAGCACAATAATAAAAAACGATCATCTAAATTGTCCAACATCGTGTCTTTTAATATAAACTACAAATTGAAAATATGCACATCATGTATGCAGGGTGTGTTAAAATAATGAGACACATTTTGAGCGCCAGCTTCATGCACCAAAACCTGCAAAAAAGTTCAGATCAACATAAATGTCTTTAAAAGCACAATTTTTGAGATGAGTTTAAACAATATATACCTTTTCAATTCAAATAAATGCTCAATACGAGTCCGTAAGTCCGATTATCGACTGTTGGACTCTTTTAATGATTCCGTGGCTGTTGTGAATTAGATGCGTTGGTGGTCATTGTCAGTTGAGCTTCTTAAACTAGGAACTTGGTCCCATAGATAAAAATCTAGAGGATGAGGTAGAGGGGATCACGAGGGCTATGCAACTAGTCCCACTGATGTTGATTGTCAAATTTGCAACGCATGTTTACCAAAAATTCCCTCGTCGGTAACTAACACTGAATTGGTAAGCTATGGATTAGCAGGTTACTGAATATAATTTAGAAAAGTGTTTCTCTGACGATACCGAGGTTGTTGGTGAATTTCCCTTTATGCAGTTGTGGAATTACATTAGACGTTACCGTTTACCATCTAGTGCTGACATTTGGATTCTTAGCAACTCACGTGTATGGCCAACTCGTGGCCTTCTTCTGTCTGCAATTAGAGAAATTACAAGATTCGGTGCAAGTATCTGCAAGTTGATATAGCAGTGATTGTACATGAAAATCATATCTCCCTTTTCACGATATGAATAGTTTTTCCATTGCACTGTCTATCCAAAAACACATTACCCAGCTTTGAATGAAATAATGGGTGCTTTTTGACACAAAGCACGAGTGGTACAAATTCTATTGCTATTTAATTAACAACCACATCTTTTAACTATATCTCTGGAAACTTACAGGTGTTAAACCTTTTGTCAAGTTTCAGTGTGGAAAGGTCAGTGTACACCTTCATTTTACTTACACCCTGTAGATTATGCTTGGTTTATATAAAGCCAATCCAATTTAAATCTAATAAAATTCACGGTAATTGAGGGCGAACACCTGCAAACGAGCCCAACCGGAGTCCCACGCGCGGTGCCCCAAGTGGTGCAGCTCGGAGCTCCGCGAGCGTCTAAGATGGCACATCGCATGCACGGGGGTGGTATATGAACCCGCACCATACATCAGCCCCGGTAATTACCCGGTTCATGGGGCGCTCGCGATTTATGACTTACACGGCCCTGCGGGGGGCCCGCGCCTCTCCCCGTCATTTGTCGCGAACAATTGCATCCAACCGGCTGATTTCACACTCCGAGGATGATTTGTGGCCAGAAAACAGATTTCCCAGCCTACTATCATTCAAACCGATTTAACGATTAGCTAAACGGAGCGGAGTGCATGCGGAGTTCGAAATTTATGGCCCTGTCGGGGAGGCGAGCACGAGAGGAATGCCTAGACTCAGGTGTTATTACATATTGTATTCGGATTACTCAGGACCGAGATTTATTCCCGTTCTCTCCGAAAAGAACCATTCATTACGCGTGTTGAATTCTTTAATAACGCTAGTGACCAGGGCCGGAATAGCGCCGATGCTCTACTGAGAATTTATATTATCCAGTTTATTTATATCGGGCCGTTAAGACTCATCTCCAAAACCACAAGAAATAAGCTAATTGGGCAATTATACCCTTCACATCAGTATCCAAGTAAAGCCCATGGGTTTTTCTAGATCGTGGCCACTATCTGACTGAGTAGGCAACCATTATGGATCCAGATCAGAACGATCGTCTAGTTAAAAACGTTATCATGACCGAATCTTCCATATCTTGAACAGTGTGAAATAACGTTTGCAGATATATTTTGATCGGCCAATTCTTTGCTGTTCCTGAACCATGGCAAGGCATTTTCGACTTTTCTCAAACTTGACAATCCCAGAGCATTTACCTTGACTTTGATCGGATATTTGAAATTCTGCTTTCCGTATTGGCACTCCTTATCACCACCCCGTAGAATAAATTATCAACCCACAACTGTCGTAACCTGGCGCTTCCAGTCTTCAGTTCACCATCCTGGTATCTATAAAATAGCTTTAGACATTCAGCACCGAAGCGGTGATTGCTGGATCAGGTAGTCACGACGCTGGCAATGCAAAATAAATGCTATGAATTGTCATGGTTTTTTCTTTTTCTTTTTCCTTTTATTATAAGCCAGTAGCTTGTTTAAATCCACTCCAACATTTGCCCTTAAGTCGAGTAGGTGGCTAGCCTTGTCCGTCGAAATTGAAGAGTTTCCTTGTTAGGGGTTAACGACTACCACATGTGTTAGCGTGAGAGCCGAAAAGCGTACAATTTCTAAAATCTCTCTATAGTAGCCGGGAATTGAACCCGGGCTGGCTTCCTGAGGCATAAGCATTTGCTCGCTGGGCCATCCGTTCAACGAATATTATATATTATACTGTTAGTAATTAAAAAAAAAATATTAGTCGATATTTTTTGTAACGCTACATGACGTCACTACGCAGGTAGAATTAGGGTTGTTTACTGCTAGCCGATTCATCAACTGCCAACGTCGGCAATGTATTTGGGTTCTATTAACATAATACCTCTTTGCTTTAATTATTTAGTGTATTGTAATTTGTTTGTGAAGCGGAATGCAGTTTCGTGATTTTTTACTTAAAGTTAAGAATTTCAGCTGCCAAAGGAAAGTCATCCTCCTGCGGTTGATCAACTTCCCGTAACAAAGAAAAACTGCACCTTCCTATTGAGTAGCATCCATAACATTTCCAGGCATACACGACAAGTGGCGCCTCATAATTATCTCGAGTTTGTCCAGGCACGTTTTTAATGCAACCTGTACTGACCCACGCAAGCGTAAATTTCTTACAGTCGTACCCGCTCTTCCTCTGTTAAGCTGACTGGAACAACTTTATTATGTTGCTGTGTTGTAAGTCTGCTTCCGATGGTAAAAAGTACTTTGATTTCAACTCGAGATCAAGGAAAAACAGTATCACTTACAGGTTAAAAAGAAGGTAATTTAACTTAAATCTGAATACTAGATTAATATGTTAAAGATTTTATCGGAAAAGCCGGTTTCATACTCATACTACCACCCCCTCACACATTTTGAGTTGCCATCAATACTATTACTACTACTCATTATTTTTTTGTGTTATTAATCGACTACCTTCCACATAGTCAGCCCAGCACAAACAATTGCTGCACTGTATCTATAATATAATTTTCCTTAATGTGTGTTTGTCTGTCTGTCTGCTGTGGCACAAAATCAAATATCACGTTCCGGCTTCGCAGATGTTTATATTTGTTTAGGTTTTCTTATCTGAGCGCTCGGTTGGGAGCGTGACCTTCGGCGTATCCTATTTCACACGTGCGCCACACGTGCTCGTAGCGCGCCGTTTGCTTGTTTATTTTAATATATCACCATCATATTTAAAAATAAATGCGCTCCAAACTCTGACCATGCGTGGTACGTGTTCATAACATTTGTTATTTATTGACACTATTTATCTGATTGTAGTCTGCACATTTTAACCTAAAATTTCTTTTTTGACAACTCAGTTGCATTGGTATACAGCGTTACAAAATTCTAACGTTTTCTATTTGCTATAAAAAACTGATCTACCGATTGCGTTTGTGATTTGCCAGTTTTCGGAAATTTTTTGCAAACCATTGTTAAAGAAAAATATGGAGTCTGTACAAATTTTTAAAATGTAAAACGCAAATTGAGCTATAGCTTTACTTTTTGTGGTTTTTTGAACATGAATTTCCGCTTTGTGCAGTTGTAGTTGGAACCTACAAGATGAAGGAATGAGAGACATTCGGAATTTACCGCATTTTATTCTCTAGTTGGAAAACATCAGTGTGCATGGACTAGCAGCAGACTCACAAGAGCATTTCCCTCACATACCTAAATCCCTCCTTGCACCCACATTCCAATAGTTCTCTGGAAGCCTGCCAAACTATTGTATGTGTGGTCAGCTGTAGAGACTCGCCGTGTCCAGCCCCAATAAACTCGAGATGGTAAATATCAGTGATGATGCTGTCAATCTGATCCCATATTGGTCCACTTTGGTGTAAGGCTTGAATAGTGTGTTCGAAGACTTGTCTAACGTTGGGCTGCAGTATATGTAGTGGACTGGACATGATAGTGAAGATTCTGGTTACTTTACTTCCTCGTAAGCTACTTGCACGTCTTTCAGACAGAGTGTTTACCATTGCAACTGAAAACTAAAACAATGTCGCCACTAATGAAATCGTGCAAACCACGGAAGACAATGCATTTTTCTTCTTTCATTATTTCTGCTATTTGATGGATTGGCAGGTATCCTTGGTTTCGGACAGAGCTCAGTTAGTCCCAAAGGTTTTGCAATAAGAAAGAACGATATTTTTGACACGACAAAGTCAGTATATATGTAACACCATGCCAGCATACATAGCGCACATGCATAATTCGCAAGCAGAATGAAAAGTTCTTCTATATTTCTTTCATTTCAGAGAAATTCAGACCACAGAAAAAATGTTCGTCAGTGTGCTTACCCTCGTTTTCATGTGTATATTTCTTGGGTTTCGCAGTGAAAATTAGTATTAACTATCTTCAAAGGCTCAAAAATACTTTTGGAATGTTGTACACGTTGTTACCACCAACTTCTAAAGCATCTAAGGCGTTCACTCCTTCCTTAGTCACTATCAATCTGCTGTCGATTACAATGAGATCTTCAGTCATTTCTTGAAATGGAATGTCACTTGCAAAGCACAAGAATAATTCCTAAACATATTCTAGTATGCTACATACTGTACATGGCGTTTGTCCAAATATCAGATTCGGCAGAAATAAATCCATTCGGCAATCCGCAAACTTCAGGCACTGCAAATGACCACCGACGAATTTCCTGCCCAAGTTCGGAACAAAATTAGTGTTTCGTAAACGCAACACTACTTTTTGAAAGGGAAGATAAATATTTCAATATATCAAGGGAGTTGAATGGTATTCGATTAGATGCTATCCTTGCGTTTAACTACTTCAGAATACACTTATCACAATCAGTATAAATAATATAATCTTACAAACAACTATTGTATAATAATTTACAACATTGCTGTCAAAACTTTAAAATGTCCCAATCCTAATAAAATAATTACAAAGGAACACTTCTGGCATATCATCTTTATAAAATAGTTTGAGTCTATGAAATCAAAGCTAAATTGTAATGAATAAGAACCAAATTACAAAAATTTCAAAATATGTCAATCATTCCATTACGGTCCTTCGTAGATGTACATATTTCTAAACACAATACTTCTTGTAGAAAGAGAACATGAAAAGCGTTATGGAAGATTTGCTCTCAGCTGTGAATGTGAGAGCACCGTTGACTCGAGGGCGTTCTAGGAAGACGCTGTTGAAGTGTTCCCAAGCATTAGATCCATTAAATCATAAAATCTCCACAGAACATCATGAAATGTATAATCTAAATTCAGTTTGAAGCTTTGCGAGAATCATGCTTTCCTAATTGAAAACGTCAAGCGGGAATTATTAAACGGCGGCGGGATAATTAATTCGCCTGAAAATCATAGGGTCTGTTGCATAATTGATATTTATATTTCAATTTTAAGTGTAGCTAAAGGTGAAACGTGGACAATTATCGCGGTAACTCGTTCACAAGATAAGTGATTGATCATGACCGTGATGGAGCTCAAATTCGATTGTAGGCTGCTTTTGATAAATAGACTGCAATGTGATTTATTACGGTTGTTAGTAAACCATTAGGTTTCACTATTACTATGTAGTATGTGTTTGATCAATGATCGCTGATATGCCACGATCGCATTCGTTAGATGCTTCAGCAGTTTTAGCAAATCGTTCAAAACGTTCTTATTCTAAATGAACTGCGCCCGCAACAACAAAAACTTGTAGACGATTTAAATAAATAATAAAAATGTTATATATGAACATAACATGTATGTGTAAAATATATTTTTTTTTATTAATAATATATACAACACGAGTCACATAACTTGAAGCCCCTTACTATTTTCAACTCAGTATTATGCCTTTATGACATTGAAGCAACTGACAGTTAATTCTGACAGTTGCAGGTTTAAAAACAAGTAATATAACTTAAATCATACAATTGAAGTGATATTAATAATCCGAAAAGAAATCAATATTATTTTAGTGTATGGTGAATGCAGTAGAAATGCAAATTCAGCTTTATGCAGAGCATAGTAAGGTCACTATATCAATAAGGTACCGCCATTAGTGATTTTTTATATCTATCCTTGTCGCACAATTTTCTCCAACTGGGGATAAAAACACATAACCTAGCAGATTCCTCACTTTACAAGTGCCATTACACCAAAAAGAAAATCCCCAAAAACTAGTGTCTTCCCTATTGCACTTGGGAAATTTGTATTTGTTATCCTTATCTCACAATTTTCTCACATTCTCAAGCGAGGAATGGAATGGCGGTACCTTATTGATATAGTGACCCTAGAGCATAGACTCATAGAGCACCATCTGAAAAACACATTCTGCTACTAAATTAGTACAAAAGTTTCAGCATCAACAACTCTGATCAATATCTCTTTTTAATAAATATTGAGTATTTGCGTTACCATGATATGTGATATGTTTGGATGTGTACTACGTTGGATTGCAGTCTCAAAAAGTAAGGAACTCCAAGTTAAGTGCCTCCACTCTGTATATCGTGCTATGTAACTATTGAATATGGAGTATAGTTTTGCTATTTTCATAAAATTAATGCCGAAACGAAGTGTTCTTATTTCCAATAGGCTATCAGTTTAAATATGTAGAAAACTTCTAAAAAATATAAAAAAATAATGCACGCTGAATCAAAAAGATGAAACAATTTTTATTTACAATTTTCTCTAACAGATCAAGAGGCGAAATCAAAGCTACGTCGAAAAAATACTGGAAATCATCATTTAAATGAAGAAATTGTATTACTATGTATTTAGCATTGATTTTTCTATACAGGTCGATTGTAAATTAAGGGCGAGTTGAATTTCTCTATTGTTATGAGAGATTAAAAAAGCTTTTATATTGGGAAGTCATACCATTTTATGTGACAAATATTTTAAGGGTACGAACAAAAATATCTGACTTTCGGTTAAACCGAAAGTTCATTATTTTTTCTTTTAATTATGGAACACCTTGTATTTTTTAAACTAATTTCATAGTTTAAAATATTACCTTTACAGAATTATTAACCAATTAAAGTCCTAAAGTTAAAGTTAAAGTGAAAGTGATTACATACGGCCATAAAAAAATAAGAAACAAACAAACGAACGAATAAATAAATGCTCAATATTTGTCAAAATACTACTGTGCTGAACAGATGTTACAAATAAATTCGTTTTTCAATCAAGAACGAGTGAATCTGGTAGAAGTTTACTTTTTGTCAAAAAAATTCGAAATTTTTACCCAAATAAGCGACAGCCGCATCTTCGTACATTTGCTAAACACAAATAGTATATTGTATGTTAAGAGCTGAAAGTGCATTCTTATCGCTTGCAGCCGCAACCAACAATCATGCAAAAGGGGCAAGAGCACTTTCAGCTCGAAATATACATACTATTTTTTCGACGACGAAATAATCATACTTAATTTTGTCAAAAATATAAAGTTTTTTTTATCTCTCATAACAATAGAAAAATTGAACTGGTTCCTAATTTACAACCAACCTGTATACACTCTGTTCCAAGTTTCCAAGTAAACACATAAAAACAATTGAGCAACGTAATTGCCAGTTATTAGCTGAATTAGCATTTGTGTTCCATTTAAAAAATATTACAAATAACTCAAAATTCTGTTGCTCAATTGTTTTTCAGTTTTCACTATAGTGCTTCACGTAAAAAACACCACTAATTTGCCAATTTAACCGAAATCATAGCCCCAGTAATTAAAAAGTTAAAAATATGGTGCGCACTTAACTTGGAACAGCCTGTATAGGTAATATTAACTTCAACCTTATAACCATCGCAATATTTCGACACAGAACACGGTACCTTCCATAATGCCATCAAACTTGGCTAAAAAAGGCGAATTAAAAAGTAATTCTGTACATGGCTTAGATTTCGTTATGTACTTCCTACATTTTTCTTACTTTTTATGTTTTATTTCTACTAGTTCTTGGTAAAACAAATTTGGTTCTTTTTTTATTATGTTCTCATATGCTGTCTTTAACGATTCCATACATTAAATACTTTCCTTAATTGTGCCCGAATTATCTAATGATTATCTGCGCCCTTTCCTTATATAATTTTGCTTTTTATATTTTCCAGTAGTAAATCTATCTACTCCATAGATCAATTGTTCAAATTTATAAAACCGCTCGTTTACTATATCTTTTGCCTACTGAAAGAATTAATACAAAAATTTGCAACGTAATTGGAAAGATCGCGTCGTCGAAATGGAACTAAGCAGGCATGTTGGATAGAAATGCGTTCATTTTGCGTTACGTTATGAAATAGTTCGTCGAGGCAGTTTGTTTTCGAATATTCTTTTCCCGCGCGCTCTGCCCTTGGCGTTGCGTGAATTACATTTTGGCCAATGAACGCTCAACTTTCGAGATTGACACCTGCGGAGAATTTCTCGGTGCGGTCTTTCTTTCGATAGCGAGCCGTGGTCAAAGAAGGCTATGCTCGAAACACTGTATTTAGAAGCCACCTCCAGTGATTTAGCATAGTTTTAACTAGCAGGCTATGGAAACCTTAGTTTCTGTAACAATTCAAGTATGCACAGCGGCTTCTCTCGGCACGTTCAGGCCGATTTCCAACTGTGGTGAAATTTTCCTTTGTTTTTTTCTTGTGAGTTCTAATTTCGTGGTAATTAGGCCTGCTTCCATGCCCTTACTACAAGCCACCGGCCCCCAGACATCAATTTAATAAGGATTGTGGATTCCTAGCGATCTGCCCCTGTTGCCATATTCATCGTAGCAAACGGCTTTTACAGCGTGTGTTCCAGATGCGAGCAGTTTTGGCAACGGCTTGACTTTCCTCGGGCTATAGAGACCGCCTGTATCCACTTCAAAGCCCCAATTCAACAATGCCATGCAGAGACTAGCGAGACTTCCCCAAAGATTGCAATCATAGTGCTTTCAACTACGTTTCGTGAGTACATGCAATGACTTTCAGCTTGCTTGTTTAATTTTTCGGCAAAGGGCTATTGCCTAAGAATAAACAGTTCTACGAAGGCCTTTGATTACCAACCTGTACGCCATAAATACTAGCTGGTTTGCAACGCTGCTGTGTTAGTATTTCATCAGTTAGGGTGGCTGTAATTTTGTATGTACCTAATACTTCCACAAGCGTCCTTGAGACGCCTGGCACTAGATATGTTAATTGTTTACCTATTTACATGCGATTGAAGGAAGCTGCAAGTCGAAAACTAATCGGAAGTTTGCATTGCCTCAGAATAACATTATGTTACAATACTCATACTTTGGACTCAATATTATTCATGGTTTTATTCCATTTATTATGTTTCGACTTATGATTTTACGCAATAGGCTTTGCCCTATAATTGTAACTGAATTAATTTAGCCTTGCCGGCTATTTGTAAATAACTTACTTTGTTGCTGTTGACTGGTGGGATAAATTAAATGCCCCTATTGCAGTTATACTGTGTTATCTTGTTACAACTCCCTTCAACCTATGCATTTTGTTATATAGGTGTGAAGCACGTAATTCTAAAGGTAGGTGGTGATAAGATTTATAGCTAGATTTGGTTATGTTGTGTTTAACTACAGGCGCCCAAAATTTTGTTGTTTTATAAAGTTTGGTTTAAAACCCTAAGGATCGCTTCATACCTACCCACACCAGTTTTTCTACCGAGAGTCAGAGCTAGCTAGGGCTGTGCGAGCCCCTCGTTTAAGGGTGATACAAAGCATGTAGTATTTATTGTTGAGATTTTCATAATTTTAAGACTAAAATGCTTGGCGTAAAGCTATCCTTCGTAATAAAGATTTCGTGTATAATTTAGGGTAAAATACATTGTAGAAACCCGAAATGCTTGAAAATTGCAACGTTTTTATTTAAACTCAATTATTACCTGGGCATGCCCTCAATGGTGAGATTGCTTAAAACTACTTTATTTATTTGATTGATACTCTGATACTCACATGTTTGCTTTTTTTGCTATTTGAAAATGTAGGTATCTTCAGATAGTTCTGAGCGAAGAAGTGTTAACGCACTTGATAGTACCCACAAAACAAAACAAAAACTCTAACGGTTACCTCGCGCCTGCGCATCACTCACCAGAGGCGTCCACGGTCCCCCAAAAGTCCAGCAGGTTGGAAACTTCAAAATGGTATGTGGCCGTTGGTGGCTAGCGGTGACTCCAACCGTATATAATTACGCATGCTGGAATTTTAGTTGATGGCCGCTGCTGGATAGTGAAGGCTCAGTGAGACTGCGGCCTAAATAAAACTTCAGCGCTTGTATAAATTCTATATATAAAATACATAAGGCAAGTAAATAGAATAGCATGGCAAACCTTATTATTATCTATAAACTACTGAGTAATGTCAATTACTTCCTACTTGATCTACATATATTATTTTCTGATTTTGTTTCTTACTATTTCCTTTTTCTAAAATTCCGTTGCTTTTCCTCAAACTGCTTATAATTACCTTTGATAACTTACTTTGACATGTACCGACTGCAGAAACAGTCACCTGCCCCGTGACGGCCATCTCTTTACTATGACAAATTATAACTGTCACAAATGCAAACCTTTAATAAATCGACATTTATGAATTAATAACAGTAAATTTAAGGCCGTAGAAAATTTTTTGTGTGCAAACTCGTGCATAAACATCCACTTTTAGCACTTGTTGCACAAATAGCTATTATATACAATTATTACAAGTGACAGACTTCTCAACTAAAAATTCATTTCTTAATCTAAGTATTTACAACCGAACATTTTCAAATAAAAATTGCGTTTCAATAATCCTCTTCCAGTGGGTCCGCCAGCGTCTAGGTGGAATCGTGGCATGCGGCGCATAGAACGTGGATGCGTGGTGTTATTTGGTTATCAACAGCAGTTGGTATCACCAATCTTCTTAGGCAGGCTGATGTGTAAACATATAATGGTGTGAAATTTGCTCGAGTTGCCTAAAATGCAAGAATTTTGATCAGTCGGTGTTACGAGAATACTTGTGCATGCGATATTACACAACTGCTTCATCACGGTGCCCTTCACCACTTAAGTTGAGCTTTAAATGTAGTTACGTTTCTGGTTTCCAATCGGGATATTAAGGATCGAAATTCGCTGGCTGCACAATTACTTGCTGTTATAGAACCTGGGGTATTCTTCCGTAGAAGGCTTCGATGGCCTGCAGGATTTATAAATCGCTTCTCGCCAAAGTCTATGTGTTCGCATTAACATGAACAAACAGGACTGTGGATTAGGTTTAGAAATCTTTTGTCACTTGATTATCAAGAACGCACCACGATGGAGTCAAATAAACCAGAAGCGGTCACTGATTATTAAGCGCCCACTGCGGGATAAGGTAGGTACTTTCGAGAGTCGAATGCCATCTTATTATCAACCGCGCACAGCGATTTAAGCAATAAGAGATCTAGGTTTAGGTTTGGAGGTTATCGGAGTTGATTGCCTTCGTCCAATAAAGCCCACTTCGCTAGATTAAGCGGGGCACCACGTTCTGTCAACCGGCCTGCTTCGCTGGATAAAGCTGGATTCAAAAGTGATGCTTCAACGTATATTGTAATTAAGATGACGACATTGGTAAATGTTCACGTTATTGTTCAATGTTCAAATATAATTCATACAGGCGCAAACTGCACACATTGAGTTTGTAATTTACTTTGTAGGTACACTAATTTATTTCGTCAAATCGTTTTGTGTAAACACCGAAACACGATCAAGATTTTGTATCTTTCTTCTTGCAGTTACAGTTTTCCTTCATTCATCACTATAATTGTCAAACTGCTAGAGTGACGTGTATTTTTTTTATAGAGTAAATAACATAAAATATAGTTCGTTTACATCGCCCTCCTCAATTTATATCAATGTAAATTATTAAATTTTAGCGATGTTGCAATTTACAATTCGTTTTCTTTAAGATCTGTACGCCGTCAGACACGTTGTTTAATAGTCTTAGATAGCCTATAATAGTTCTTACGGCATATTTTAATACCTTTTTAAGGGACCATTCACTATTTTTTAATGGAAACGCTAATACTTCTATACCCTTATTTAAAATTAATACACATTTAAGATTTTCATTTTCGCTCATGATGTTATAAACGAATCAGTCTTCACTCTAACCTTACTTACCAACAGCTTAACATGATAGGGATCAGATAAACAATGTTTTTATTGTGTTCAATAGAAACTCAACCTATTTTGAGGCCACCCTAGACAGAACTAGAACTATCTTCTTAAAAACTTAAAAATGCAAAAAATTAATTAAGTAAACAACAATAAAACTCGTATTTGATACTGTTTTACTATAAATACATAATATAGTGCTCAGACATACTAAGCACCTGAAACACCTGTCATAGCGACCTGTGCCAAAATCCAGAAAGAATATATGGTCGACACTTTAAAAACAGAAAAATGAGGATAGTTTAATTCAGGCAGATAAATATTTATTGATAAGTTTTCTGCAGATGTAAACAAAAAGTGACGCAGCCATTGGAGAGCTTAATCGGTTACGTACATACTTCCACTGCTAGGATTGAAATGTGCTTCTGAGACTATCTTTAAATCATGAGCCGCTTATTAATCTGCTCTAATTTCTAAACTTTTTCTGGAAAGACCTTGTCGGTATAAAGTGTAAAGCATTAAAGTAAAGTAAATGCAGACAGGTTGTACTGCTTTGTTATTTATTGTTATGTTGGACTCTACCACGTTGTAACGTCTTTGTTATTTTATAATTGGCTTAAAACTTTATTTTATTCTCAATCAATTCTTTTTAAAATTGAATTTTATTTAACTCATTTGCCCTATTTAATTCTAGATTATTAAAATTATTAACTGCTAGCTTCGGTAGAAACACTTGACTGAAAAACAGGTCGAATTCTTTATAATCGAGATTGCTTATATTCTGAAATTTGATTTTCTTATTTCTTATGGCAACTCGTACATCTGTCAACTGACACTTCAAACCAGTTTTGAAAAATCGATTACAAATACTTTCTCGTTACATTTTGTCATTCCACGATATCAAATGGTAAGTACCTCCTTAATTAAAATTAACTCACTTCACTTCTTCTTTCAGTTTTTATTTAAATACCTGTATTCTGTTACCTGTTATTGAACTCGACACTCTCCTCTACTAAGCACAATGCATCCAGCAACCTCACCAAGGTCTCTCAAATTCCAACAACAACGTCTGCACAAACTCCGCCAAAAACACACCTGGATCATCAAAGACTTTCTTGCCCTTTAACCACGACAAGGCACGTTCCAACCTTTCGCAGCAGTAACCACCATCCACGCCGTCCCACCAAAATTTTCAAGCCACCAACAACCCGGTACCACGAACCTCGACCAGATGCAAGCCACAAAACGTCACTTCAATGACAAGCCTGTCGAATCAGAACTCCTTGTCGAATCAGAACTCCGCAATATGAAAAATCTCCAATCCACCCCACAAAATGCTCACTCCGCTAATGATCTCGATGTAAACCACTTCCATTGTAAACAATTCCTTGTTATCCAATTCAGTTGATGCAATGTAATTTTACAATAAACTCAATTCAGCATTCCCTTTCTTTTATTTGTTTTTGTAGATTATAACTGTATTACTTTGGTATTCTCACCACAATCTTTATCTTCATCCATATAGTCTGCACATCTATCCTTTTAATAATCTACTTATTATGGTATTACACCACGCCAATTTTATTTTAAATTTTAACCCTTTTATATACCAAATATCTTTTAAAAACTTTTATAAAAAGGTTTATTTTATAATTACAAACGCTACAAATTGTATTACATCATATTTGTTATCAAATTTTTACATTCTAATCAATAATAATCTCCTTAGCTATCTAGCTTATATTATTTCACAGTCCAACACACTATAGAAGCTTTATTATATGTCTGATACTCATAATGTTAAATAGTATATTTCGAAAAAGTATTTTCCATTAATTTCCCTTTTCATTTCAGATATATTAAATTATGTAAAAATCCTACTGTTTCTTATTTAGCTTCATTTAATTAAATTTTAAATTCTATTTTCTTTCTTTGCCAAATATATTTTAATAGTTTTGATATCCATATCATACCTAAATTCATCTTTCTAATTTTTAATAATGTATTCTTTTAATCTTATTAATCTGATTTTAAACCCCTGTACGAACACCATAACATTATATTTTTTTATTTATCCGAGAAATACGTTGTACTTTGTACTGTCTGCCATCTTTGCTGTAACCAGGTAGTGCACAAATAAATAAACAAATAAAATATAGGATCAGACTTGACAAAGACTCATACTCTACATCTAATTGAGTTCTTAAAATTTTAAGATTAATATGTATGTTCACATTTTACACACTAAACTTTATTACGCTTGTCACCTGGCGCATCCTAGATGGTGCTTCAACTAAGATGGCATCTTCTATGTTACATCGAACTCATCGTTATGACATTCTTTACTGTGCAAGTGTGAAAAGAAAACCACAATATCATCATTAACACTACCTCTTAGTTTTAGATATAATCTGACTCCCAATGTAGTTGTCATGCTTTTGACGTCATGAAATTCCATAATATCCATTATTACGTTAGTAATGTTGTAACAAATCTTACTGCTGTTTATATGGGTACAGTTGAATAAGTAAGTTAAAATAATAATGTTTCATAGCAATGTGTCAAACAACGCCCAATGAACATTACAAGCCTAATTAATCATGTTCTAGTCATTTATCTCAAAACGGCTTAGAACAGAAACTAGTGTCTATACTCGCGCAATTAGAATATGTGTAAATGGAATACTTGGTAAGATATTGCAATATTATCTGTGAATAATTCTGCGACCATTAGCAACGCCACCACCAAGAAATCGTAAGTAAAATGAAACAAAAGGTATTTTCAAAGGTCTCACCTGCTTAATTTTCGGTTGATTTTGAGTGGTACCTTGATCACATTCTTCAATTAAATATTCCATATTTCAAGATAAAAGAACATATGTAGAATGCACTGGTTATTCAATTTTGCAAATACATAAAGCCGATAAAGACAATTATTGCGTTCTTAAAAGTTCTATTGGGGCACGATAAGGCTTTAACTTTGAAAATACTCTTGATTGATATCAAAAATTATATTAATTTAACTGGTAGTCTCTTGAAATCACCTACCTTTATTTTTTGAATTTTTAATTTAAAACAAATGCGTTATACTTGACCAGTACTGAACTATTCTCTGAGCCAGAGCACCAGATTAATTTCTTGACATTTTATACTGCTGGCAGTTTTGGGTTTTTGTTCACAATTTTTACGAAAACTAATTACGACCAAGATTTCCCATGAGCAGTAGTAAAAATTGTATGAATTTTACATTTTAAGCCTTCATTTAACCTTTTCCATGCTGTACCGACAAGAATATTACAAAATGGACGTTGGAGTTCTTTAATAAATAAAGAGATGCGGAAATAAGCTGCGGCAGCTGAACGAAAAATTCAATAAATCCATTACTACTATTAAAGACGAGCGACATACGATTTACTATTTTGTTCATTTTGTAATTGACTTTCATGTGGACAACAACTATTTCAATTAGAAGATGGGAAAGTGATTTTGGAGAAGTTTTTTAAGAAACAAAAATTATGTTAATTTATGAATAGAAAGAACGGTAGATAAGTGAAGCAAAAGTAACCACACTGCTAAATTTCTATGCTACTAATTACAAAGGCACACTTAATATACATGCGAATGTAAAACCTACCTACTGTTTGATTCGAGATCATCGACATTCATAAATAATAAATACATTTTATGGCACTATGACTGTTTTAACTTAATTGAAATGAATTATTAGGAATTATTTAATCTCAGGGTTTTATCACGTTATATTCTAATCTTACCTTTCTTTTTCCAAAGCTAGAGCATGCACTTATAACAAAATTAATTGTTCCACTCTTAATCTCGTTTAGTTACTGCAAAATTTAGTTAGAACATACACAATAAAAACTCATAACACCTTAACATAAGAGAATTGATATTTATTTATTATAAATCCCTATTTTTAATATTAATACGTTTTATCAAAATATAGTTAGTTAAAAATTTTGTATTAAATTCAATTTTCTGTAATTAATACTGCATGTTAACATAAAACTAATTTTAAGGGTGCTATAATTAATGTTTATTGTTATACCGTTTACTAAACTTTTCTCTTGAACACTATTAGCTTTATTAAATTTGCTTGTCTTTAAATTTATTAATATGTATTTGTTTTAATTAACTTTATCGTTATTTAAATTAGCAGTTTATTTCTTTTAACTTTCTGCTTTTTACTCAGATCTGATATTTGTTTATATAGTCTTTATTAATATTAATTTTCACTTACATTCTGGACTTTTCTTTCTTCGAGCTCAATTTCTTTTCCTCTGATTTTGGCAAAATGGACTTTGCACGTGTTACCTCCGACTGCTTTCTCTTACCGTCGTCAACAACCCCTGTTGGTTATGCTTCACGCACACACCATCAACATTTTCATTATATTAACCAAACTCCTCTTCTTGTGACTACACTTACTTGAATAACTCTTCTTATGGGCACATATCAGTATTTTTTATCATTCAAATTGAATTTTTATTATTAGCTTTAATTTTAAACTGGTGTCAGTCTAATCAAAATTTTTACAATCCCCATTTTCTGTTATTTTATAATACCTACCCGCCAAAACACAATTTAAATATAAAAATTACAGATTCCTACTTATCAACAATTATAACGTTTTAATTAAAATCTTATATTTTTTTAGGTTATCCAGTTCTCAAATGTGACCGTTCCTATCTGCTCTGCATTTTTAATCTTTTTATACAACAACTATGTAAGAAATAAAGTTATAGTTTATCTTTTCTGATATTTCCTTTACATATAAAACTCAACTAAAAAAGTAACTAATTGCAGGGTTGGTTACCGTTTTAACATAGCGCAATAAGCCTTTATCTAAGATATGGTTATAAATTTCTTATGGATGATATTTAATTAGAAATTTTTAATGTGCTCCGAGAAAGTCCTTTAATTATCGAAATAGTGTTGTTGATAACCTGGAGAATGTTTTTAAGATATCCGAGCATAATTGTATGGTAACAAACTACATCTGTAATGTAATGTAATTTATAAATGTTTTGTTTTTATACAGACATTCTGGATAAATAGTTATTTATGTATCAAGGGCATAAAATAGGCGTTTTTGGCAAGCGGGGTGTAAGTTATAGCGCGATGTGCGGAGCACCGACGGCTATAACACGACAAGAGCCAAAGACGCTCGTTAGGCCTGAGAGGCATACAAAACTTTATGTACGATCGAAATTTTAAAGAATGCAGATGCAGATTATATAAAACGTTGGGAAAGGAAAACAAGGCAATTCTTACAATTATTTTAGCTGAATAATAAGTACCTTTGTACCTAGTACGGTTTTCATTAATACGTGTTTATATATAATAACCAAAATGACGACAGAGGGCGGCAAAATCCTTTTTCAACCGCAAAAATACATACAATTCTTTTACGCCCGCTGACGTCATTTAACGAGCGAAAAAAATATTACGAAAATGACTAACTTTGGGTATACATCTGAAAATATGGTCTAAAGACGCCTATTATTGATCGATGGTACATAAATAAGTTTTCAATGCGGGTATACGTAAATATCATTTTTATAATCCTATTTAAAAATGTTACAAAGATCGTTAACAAAAGTATTAATGTACTTGCGCCAAAGTTATTTTTCGGTTACAAACATACCCACAAAATGGATTTCTCTTTTGAAAAAAGCCTTAAAATTTTTTATGTAAGTTTTTTATTGCGTCCTTCATACATGTGTAGTGGCACATTATTATCACGTCGTAATATTAACGAACAAGAAAAAAATCATTTAACTTTTTACTCTGTGTGAAATTAATACCAGTTACAATTTTATGATAAACAATATCTCCTAACTAGATATTTTTGTAAATAAATTTTATATCAAAAACTGACAATAGTACTTATTAGTGTGAAAATGCCTACAACTACAGGGAGAAGAATAAATAGTGTACGGCCGCTTTTAAAAATTACAGTTGTGTATTAGGCGTACATAGAAATATGAAGAAATATAATTCAATAACCAAAAACACGAATATTATTTAGGTATGAGAAAATAAAAACCACAATAAATTTGAGAAAAGCAAACGCTTATTAAACAATAATAATTATGAAAATGCAGCCAAACGCGTTACTGAAATAATCGAATAGTGGACATACTTGCGCCTTATGGATAGGCAGCACATTATACATCCAGTTCCAGTATCTCTTTATAACTATGTAGGTGAATAACTCAAGTAAAATTCATATTTCTTGACCAAAACAGAAGCTATTTAATGTCATTAAAATAAGTTGTCAGTGACAGATAATCCATAGGCGTCGGAATATACACGGTCTTAGGAAAGTCAGTGGCATACATTTAGGAGTAACAATAATAAAAATGTAATAAAAAATGTCCGCACATTGTTTATTAGATGTAAGGTTCTTCCGGAATGAATATTTAAGACGGTGCTGAAATTTTTTAGACAAATAATTACGTACTGTTGGTAGCTTATGCATAAACTTAAAAGCTTACTTAGGGCATCAAATAAACAATATTTTTTTATGAAAAAGCATACTGAATGTCAGCTAATGACAGCAACCATCTAATTTTTTGCTTGAAGAAATGCATAATGGGCGCATTTCCATTAAAATAAAAATGACTACAATAATAGGAACTTTTGACTCCATTTTTGCAGTTTTACATTTTTTTTATTATTACTGCAACCGATCAAGTAATTATTATGTACATTTTCTGGAAAATATTGTTGTGATACACTAAAGGTGGTTGAAAGATACAAATATAAAACTAATAAATTTGGAAGATTACTACAATCAAATCTTGAAGTGTTTGGATAGAATTGGGTGTTAATTTTGAAATGAATAATGAAATTTAATTGAGACAATGAGTGAGGTATTTTGATAATGAAATAACATTTGAGTATACAAATTTGATGGTTGAGTTTAATTTTAATAAAGTTCAAGCCAAGGTTACAATTGACAAATGTATGAGTTATCATAGAATGAATAGCATGTAATAATAGGATATTTAAAATAAATAAGTGTGCAATAAAAATTGTATCTAACAGGAATAAAAATTTTGTTTAATTAGTTACGAAAACCACTCATAAAAAATTTACTTAAATTTATGAAAAACCCTTTTTGATAATAAAACTTGAAGTAAATGGCTTATTTGGTGTAGTGGTTTAATGGGGTGTGAAGGTATGGCGTTTAAATAGAGATATACAATCGGTGAAAAGATTGTACCATGTAGTGAATTGGAAATAAATAACACAGAAGATTATATTATTTGAATGAAATTTGGATTTATTGATACATACAAGACATAATAAGGATTCATTGGTGACATTGGTGGTTGCATGGAAGACAAGTCAAACATTTGAAAGGAGGTTGTCATAATTAGCTGATTGATTTGGATAATTTTATTGGGTGTTGCTGGAGACATAGGACTATCTGCAGAATAAACAAGGTTAGATTTGGATCATCAATAATACTGAAACTTACCGGGAGTCGATTGGTGTGACGGTGACGTTTAAAAAGGAGCAGGACTAGATTCTAAGAACAGTAGGAGTGATTGTCAGGATTGACAGGATCGATGCAGTTCGAGGGTTGACGGACCATCATAGTTGTCACTGTTTGAGGAATAAGCGGTAGGCGTTGCAGACTGTCGGCATCGGAGGCTGTTGTTGGTTGGATTGTTGCAGTGAAAGCTAGAGAAGATTTAAGGTTTGTGTAAAGAATTTATAAAAGCTTTTTGAATAACAATCAGTAAAAGAAAGTGTAAAAATAAACTTAATACAGTACTTACGTAGGTGAATTGATTGATATGTGTGTCAATGTAAAGTATAATTGTCAGTACCTGGTTTGAAAAGGTGTCGAAGTCAAGTTGACATTAAATGTCATTTAGTAGTCAAAGATTTTAAAAATACAATTGAAAATTCAATTAACAGATCACTAGATTGGCGAACCACCCTGAAAAGAGTACTCAGTTAAAATAATTATTGAAAATACATAATTGATTTGAAAATTAAATAAGGGCTAACAAAAAACGAAGCTATTATATAAATATTAGCTGTTTAATGTGGTGCTTGTTGTCAATACATAAAAATATATTACAAAATACAAAGAAAGTCGCATACGTTTATTAAAATTCAAGGGTCTAATAAACTAAAATTTGTACAGACCAGTCAAATTGTACTTCGCGAAAGAAGTAGAAAATATTATGCTTCTTGCCATAAAAAGTAATACCTTTTTTGTGAAAACTTATACAGTTTTATTTTTAGAACCTTGAATGATACCCGAGATAATAATATTTATGCTACTGACTTGAAAAGAATTGACCTAATGACACGAAAAGATACAATATCTTAAGAATGGTTTCCACCTTGAAAATGATGAGAGCAAAAAAAAACAAAGAAGGGTCTCTTAGCATTGCATTATGGGTCGAATAATAAAAAAGCAATGAAATAACTGTTAATTTTTGTATAAAAGACAAGGTGATTTTCTATACCGCTCATTTATAACATGATGATTTTTGTCTCGTCATAGGAGAAGCGCAATTTGGTAGGCGCTAGGCTAGCATTACGCAAGTCCTCGGTTCGAATCCCTCGAGAACCGGAATTTTCCGTAGCCTTGGCAATTGGAATCGGGCTCGGTGAGACCATTCACAGTTGGGCACCAAATTAACTGTGCTCTACTCAGAACCACGGACCTAAGAGATAGAGTAACAAGGTCAATACATCATCAAGGCACACACCTCACACAATGGTTGTGGCGCAAGAAAAAAAAGCGCGCTCCAACTTTGTATCCGGAATCCGAAGCAGGTTGAGCATTGTACCGCCAGATGCAAGCGCATAAAGCACCAGCTACTACACCGCAAGGTAAAATAAGGTTATCGATAATATAATTTATTTAATTTATTATGATTTTAACTGCAACCAACAGCCAACTACATGCCATTAACAGGTTACAGGATACATAAAACAACAAAAATTACAAATTCGTGAAAGTGCAAACTTAATTATTTTCAAATACTTCTACTATAACAAAAAACATCCATAATTTAAAAAAAAATAACAATAATCCGACAGTATCAATAATGATTATAATCAGTTATTCCATATATACATACATACATACATAATGAATAAATTTCAAGAATTCCTCTTAAAAATCTTGAGAACCAATATAATAACTATAAACAATACATACGGTCTTAACTCATATGATTGTCACTTAACCACATTGATTGTTTTAGATGAATATGGCGCAAGATTCCCTTGTGCTTGCCTGTTTAGTAATAGGGCATACACTACTGTTTATCATCCTTCCATCTGTACTATAAAAGAAAAAGTGGGTGTAATTATACCTAAAGTTTTCATGATAGATATTACTGAAGTTTTCTACAAACTTGGAATCAAGTGCTCCTGGCATCTAGACAGAGCTTGGAAGACTCATTTAAATAGAATTAACAATCTTGATGAGAAAAATTGTGTTTATAAAACCATTATTTACAAATCACACTTGTACAAAGTGAATTTCAAAATGGATTAGGAAAAGCGGTAGAACTTTTTATGAAAGACAAAGAGACTGGAATTTGGACAATATTTTTAGAAATATTATTCCCAGAATGTTGCTGTAGCAACAGCTGCTGTATCAACACTAATGTGGATATAGAGTCTTTTTACAAAACTATAATAGTTATTTATGTATTAAGGGCATAATCAGTAGATTATACCACGACGGAATGGTTAAAGCGCGACGTGAAGCGGAGAGCTTTAAATTTCTCGACAGCTATAATCGTGATTAGGCACGTGGTGCATACAGCGTTTTATTTTATTTTGGCTCTCAAAATGGACAAAATGCAAGGATTCAGTATTTTGGATATAGACTACTGCGTGATCGTTGGGCTGGTGCTGTGAATTTTTGGTGTTGCTATACTACATTGTTGGTGCTCGTTATACTGCTTAACAACTTTATAGGCCCTAGGGCCATAAAAGCCATTTTACGCGCACCATCGAGAGCCAATAAACACGATTGTGGTTGCAAAATGAAATAATAGTATATTGTAAACCTAGGCGGTAAAGTGGTTATTTTTCAGGCTGAAAGAAGAAATGGACAGGCGAGCTTTAGCGAGCCTGGACACTTCTTGAAGCCTGGAAAATCACTTTATCGCCCATGGTTTACACATTATTTTTTCGACGACTGTCATCGAAAGTAGATTTTTCTCACTGTCATTTGACAACAGAAAGTTGACATTTGCCGCTGAGCGTGCGTTTTCATCTTTTTGCCGCTCGCCGAGCGTTTTGGGTTTTCGCGTGATCAAAATAGGTAGCCACGTCCGAATGTTTCCTTGACAACGCCCATCATTTGTGGAAATAATCGCGTCACATGTCATATAGACTGCGCGAGTAATGTTAACTTGATTGTCAATTAATTTTTGCGATAAAACGAAATTTGATATTTTCCTTTAATAATATGCTCAGTCGTCGAAAAAATAGTATGTAGGTTTCGAGCTAAAAGTGCGCTTGCCGCTTTTGCATGATTCATGCGCAAGCGGCAAGAATGCACTTTCAGCTCTTAACATACAATATACTATTTCATCCGACAACACCATCCTGCAATAATTTTTTCAACATAGCTTCCATCCAGGTTATTATTTTGAAATTGACAGAGCTGTCAACAATAATAAAACAATTTGCAAATCTCGGCATATCGAATAGCGTTTGTAACTGCAGCTCCATCTACCCGTAGTTAGACATAAGCTTCTACAGAAATCTATCTGATGTTTATTGTATATTAAAAATATAACGAATACATTGCTAAAATTAAGTTTTATTGAGCAAATATTTGTGTAAAAGGGGAATAGCTATTATTTAAAGCAAACAAGTTAATTATAAACGTGATTTTCTTTTAAATTTGGTTTGACAGATTATTGCAGCGTCCCCTACTGGAAAACGTCGAATTTTTTTGTTTTGCAGGGCACACTTTCTCGTCTCTATGGAGATGGTAAAATTCGATTTTCTAATCATGTAAGATGAAAAATACGCCGGTTTACCAAGCTCTGTTTCTGCGGGTAAAGATCTGCTTTACGCTCGTAAAGATGTTTTATCTAAGCAAACAATGTTTTGTAAAAAAATATATTTACGATCCAAAATATTATAAAACATTGTACAATACTCGACCATTACTAAAACTTTACTGGTTTGCAGGGATAACATGCTCGGTTCGCTCGCTCGTTAACTACCGTGCTCGCCCGTAAAGTTCCAAGTAACGGTCTTGTAATGTAAATTATTATTATTGTATAAGAACATGTATACAATGGCTGGATCAAGTGCTCATTGCAATGATTAATTTAATTCGGGATAAGATAGTAGAACGTATTATAAATACTACAAAATGAAAAAACTAAATATCATATTCAAATAATCAAATGGGCATCAAATTGCCATAACGTCTTTCAACCGAATTCCTTAAAACTAAATGTAAAAACCCGGAGTGTTAATACATTGGACTTAATTCGAAATGAAACAGATGAATTCGTAAATAACTGTGATAATAAATTACTATCCAAAATTGATACAAGTTTAAATAACATCAAATTACCTCTCAGCATTTACAAAAATAAATCTAATGACAGTAAAAATCTTGTTTCAGCCAGAGAAAATGCAAATAACGCGATTTAGAAGCGAACAACATTTCAGGGCAGTAAGAATAAGCAAAAATTATGCAAACCGTCAATGATGAAACAGATGATAAAAATAATATTAACGCTATTTTTGTTGAAATATTTAAGCCTTATTATTATAAATTGTATACCTATAACTGAATAAATTTTAAATACTTGAAAAAGTTCTTTCTGTTCTAGAACGAATTTGTGCATAGCTTTGACAAATCAGAGTATAGCTGTTTTCTAAGTTAATTTTGAATTCGGCGCCTAATCCAGCCAGGTAACTTGGAAATGCAGCGGAATTTTTCTTGGTGTGTAATCCGTTTCTGAAATTATCTGTTATTGAAAGAAGGGAACAGTAACATTTTACCGACATCATGAAACTCAAAGAAAGGACAAAGGTAAAGGTTATTTCAATTCCCCCAACTGGGGGCGGGCTGCTATAGGGACCTTCCGTCCCTCTTCAGCCAAGAACGGGAAACTCGGGATGGGTGAGAGAAAGGAGGGGTGGAGACTGGAAGAAAGGTCAGGAAAGGTGGAGAAATACTGCCCCGGCATTCACCTCAGAGAAGGTACTCTGTTGACTCAGGAAAACCACCTAAAAACCTGAATCACGACCTCCCGAATGCTAAGTGGACGTGCTACGCACTAAGCCACGGAGCTCGGTCATGAAACTCTTGAAGTCCGCGTTAGTTAAGGGCCTGAAGATGTAATTAGAATATTCCAGTTAAGCAAATCTGATAGTTAGGTTGCCTAAGCGCTGGCGCATTTTGTTACAAGTTACCAGAGAGTTATATATTACATTATATACTCTTTGATGTAACGATTACAAATATAATGGAGATTAAGAAACTATAACAGGAAAGTGGCCCTTTTTCAAAAAGGACATTACTGCCAAGTAGCAAAATCTCTTCAAAAGATGGTAGATATATTCTGATTACAGAACTAAATTAAAATAAACACTAAAATAGAACGTTATTATGTAAAACTCAACAGAGTTCTAAACAAGTCATAAAAGGCTAACAAATGTTGAGTTAAGGGTGTCCACTCTCACTATTCCATCCCGCAGAACCATAATCCTATTAAAATTATGTCTTTCATATAGTTTTTATATCACAAATAACGCAGCAATTTCGCTCTCCTGTACATAAGGACCTTTCTATTATTTTAAGCAGTAAAATTGCCCTTGAAGTATATCGGTGAACTTTAGAATCTCCCTGTAGGTACATCTTTGTGTATTTCATTAAAATACTAAATTGCTTAATAAACGAACAGCAAAATCTAAGCTTTACTTGTGAAGCTCATGTGGGAATCAAAAATTGATAATCTATTAATATACAGTGCTTTCGTAAAGTAGTGGATAAATTCAAGGGATAACTTTTGGAAAAAACACTGGAAGCCTTCCATTTTTATTTGCATCTGAGCATTTTTTTTCAAATAAAATGCATACATGCAGGGTGACCCGCGTAGAAGGAATGACGTCATCGATGTTTTTTTAATGGCAACTCATTTTTTTTATTTCGGAATTTGAAAGAATGTATTTTTACTTCCTTTTACAGTAAAGGAGGTATTGGATTTACCCCAAAATTGAGTTTTCAACCGATCTTCATATTTTAGGGTCCCCTGAAACAAAAAAAAAAATTTTTTTGTTCATTGGTCTGTCTCAAATTCGTTAAAATTTCTCACTATACAAATATTTAACAACTGTTAAATACGTATTTCGACAGCCACACTGTCATCATCGTTAGCTACGAAAAACTTTCACAGCAAAAGAGCAACGATGTACTCGTGACCAAATCATAAATGGAAGTTTTCAAACCACAGGCTTCAGCAGTGTTTTATTGGTGTGTCTGTCTGTGTGTCTGTGTGTCAGCCCGTGAACAGAATATCTCAAACACGAAAAGAGGTACGGCGTTGAAACTTCATATATAAGTTTTGTGTACTATCTAGATACGACAGCAACCTTTTGAAGAAAATTGCATAACCGGAAGTATGATGTTTACTCTTGTTATTTTTCAGTTTTTTCGATTTTTTCAGAAACGGCGGTAACGATTTTTTTCAAACTTTACATTTTTATTACATTTTTAATGTGTATTGATATGAGATAGGTGGTTTCCATTTGAGTATCTCTAAAATGGGTTTCTTTTGTTTTTCTTTCCTATTTTTTTATTAACTCCTATTTTAAATAGAACACTCGCTATATTAGTACATTTTTTAATTCAGCTTGAAATTTTGGAGAAAACTTGTCTGTTGAATTTGTAATTTTTGATAATTTTTGACAAATGCTTAAAAATCAAAAATCTATTTTTTGGTTAATTATAAGGTCACTGTAAAAAGAAGTTGTGTGCGTGTATCACAGCAGATTTTTTTACTTATGTTAAGCTGATTTTTAAGTATAGGTCACATGACCAAAAATTAAGAAAAAAGATTAAAATTGCAAAATACTAAATTTAATTGCAATTATAACTTCAAAAACAATTAAATTAAATGTTCAAATTGCGCACCGTTGTCTGCCTGACATTGCCAAGACGACCTACATGTTTTTTATTGATTGCTGTCATTAATGAGAACGTAAAATCATAATTCTTATAATTAAATTTAGTATTTTTCAATTTTAAAATTGTTTTTCTTAATTTTTGGTCACGTGGCCTATACTCAAAACTCAGCTTAGCGTAAGTAAAAAAATGCGTTCTTTCAAATTTCGTAATAAAAAAACGAGATAGCCATTAAAAAAAACATGGATGACTTCATACCTTCTACGCGAGTCACCCTTTGTGTATGTATTTCATTTGTAAAATTGCGCAATTGAAAATAAAAATCTACAGGTCTCTGCGTTTTTTCCAAAAGTTATTCCTTGAATTTTTAACGAATTTATCCACTACTTTACGAAAGCACTGTATAATATATTAATACCGGTTTAGAACGAGTCACTTGCAACTCACTCCACTCAGTCGGATCAAAACTTTTCTTCTGTAAATTCTTATTACGTATAAGAACAATAAAATAGTTACGCACTAAAATATTTTTATATTCGAAGCAACTGTTAACTTACCATCCAGGAGATGTATTTCTAGTTTATCTAGGAATTAATACACATTTCAATATGGGATATTATTTCCAGTATGTTTCGATATATCTTACTAAAGTATACTAGTACATAATTATTTTTACTCACAATCGGTTAATATTAGGTACGTTTCTAACCTTCAAAACAGTAGGAAAGCGAGTCATTGTTTGCTTTTCTCGGCTAGCTAAACAACACTTTTAATGAACTTGTCATATTACCTAACAACAGCGTCGTAGATTTCTTTGCTAAAGTGACTTATTAAACTGCGATAAAAATACGTATTATTTGCAACTTACCTAATTAAATAAATAATAACAAAAACCGATTGTGAGTAAAATAGTATACAAGCCACGGTGAAACGTTTCATCCCTGTCTCGAGAGAAAGTTAACCTGTCAACGGGAATGAAACACTTTCCACCTCGGTATGTAATATACTATTGTTACCTTAGAGTAGGGTTACTGTTCTTGGATTTGGCGTTTTTTAATAGCATTTTGATGGACCTAAAGTGGAAGCTATATATATGTAGACTAGCTGACCCGGCACACGTTGTTCTGCCCAAAAATAATTTGTTTCTGAACCCCGTTTCACCAGTATAGAGTTTTAATTTTATGTCAATTACATCGTCTTGGACTTAAAAATAAATGCCATTTTCGCAATCAACATCCCAAAAAACCTCAATAACGACACCCATGTCGATTTTTAGGCTTATATACCCCATTTCACTCCCTAAGGGGTACCGGACCCGACAGACGTTGTCCTGCCGGAACGTTGGTTTGCCTGATATTAGCGGGTTCAGCAAACGTTTTTTCGATATTCGAATTTTCGATTTTTTTCATAATATTGGGTTGTGGTGGGGGGGGGGGGGTGAAATTATGGGCTTATATGTTCTGATATGCGAGAAATCTTAAAACAAATTTTAAAAGATCGTCAAAAAATTCTAGAACCCGATTTCAGCGCCACCTACCTCAAACACACACAAAAAATTTCATCAAAATCGGTCCAGCCGTTTATACACACGTACAGAAGAATTATATAAGTTATATTACAGGCAGTTCCACGTAATAGCAGTGTTAGTGAACCTGGCGGCTTATGTGACTTTGTTGTGTCAGCGGAATCCACGCGCTCGCCTGAGTTATGACATCTTGCACTTTTTATGTTATCAGCGGCAGTCTGTAGTTAGAACTCGTAACAGTAACATGTGTTAGCGTAATATTTGTAATCTTTGTCAAAATAAAGTTGTTTTTAAAAAGGACCTTACGGCAATACGTAATTTAAGTGGCGCAGTCGGTAGGATGGTCAAACGGTGTTAATGAACATAATATCGATTCGTATCAACGATTTATTGACCATAAATTAAAAAAATCCGGAACTTGTGATTTTTTTCGGAGTTTCCAACTTTCCGCATCCAGTTAAGTGAAAGGGAGAGTAGCTTAACGAGAAGACTTCGAAGGCACATCGAAGGAAGCTCTGTGTTCAACCAGGACGCATGGAGAGGACAGTAATTTTGCTGTAAGTACCTATGTCATATAGAGGGCCTTGTAAACAATTTAATTCAGATAGTTCTGACGAAGATACAAATTCTGATTCAGACTCGCATTCTAAAATTTTACCACCAACAATTTTTAACAGTACTCATTCAAACGCAAGTAATTTAAATACGTCAAAAATGACGGAACCACCTGTACTAAAACAGGAATACTTGGGAATGATCCCAGAATTTCATGGAGAAACGGAATTACTCCCTAGGTTTATTGAAATATGCCAAAAATTAGTTACCAAATTTTATAATAAGGATAACGCTGAGGACTTTCAGAATGAATATCTGATGTCTAGCATCTTAGCTAAAATCAAAGGAGACGCTGCAATTAATATCTCGTCTTGTGTAATTATAAATTGGTTAGATTTAAAAACTGCATTGTTGAATACTTATGCTGATAAACGTGATATTTACACTTTAAATATTGAACTCACAAATTTAAAACAGGAAAACGAAAGCGCATTTGAGTTTTATAATAGGGTTCAACAAGTATTAAATTTAACTGTTGCTAACATAACAACTCAGATGGTAAAATCAGAAGCCATTATATTAACACAATATTCTCGCAACTTAGCTCTAAGAGTGTTACTACTAGGTTTAAAAGATCCAATTGGTTCTTTAATGCGTACTAAAAATCCTGCAGATTTAAATGCTGCATTGTGTATGTTAACCAACGATTTTCAATTAACGACTAGCCAGCAAAAACCAGCTCAGTCGTCCAGGTTTAAATTTTCACAAAAATTAAACCCTCAGAATCAACCATTCTTTCAAAATAGACCAAGAATGACATTTCCATTGCAATTAACAAATTATCCTCATAATTCGCAACCTGCGTTTAAACAAAATTATTTCTATAACAATGCACAGGAACATTCTTCGAATAATAATGCACGTCCACAAAGTAGTAGAAATCAAGTTGATGTTTTTAGGCCCAATCAAACTAAAAACTTTCCAAAACCAACTCCCATGAGTATTTCTACAAGGAATACCTGGAAACCTCAGAATTCACAATTTTCAGGCCAAAATTATCGCCAAAACCAGTTCAAACCCAACAATCAAAATTATATAGTTGAAGAACTGCACAATATCGACGACTCTCAACCCTCAGTTGAAATGCCCGATGAACATGACGATAATCAAGCCGAAAATCAGTTTTTTCGGGAAGAAGCCTCGGAACATCTAGAATCCCAAGATTTCAATTGAATTCATACAATGACAGTGCATTACCCTATATTTTATTTCCAGAAAATAAATTAAAAATTTTAATAGATACTGGAAGCACTAAATCTTTTGTTAATCCTAAAATCGCTCAAAAATGTTTTAAAAATTCAATTATAAATGACCCTTTTCAAATATCAACAGCACACGGTACATCAGTAGAAAATTTTAGTACTCGTGTCCCCTGTTCAAAAATATTTAAAGCCAACGCAGCTCCATTAAAATTTTATTTATTCAATTTTCATAAGCATTTTGATTGTTTGCTTGGAATGGATAATTTAAAATTACTTAAGGCAACAGTAGATTTAGATAAAGACTTGTTAATAACACCCAATGCACAAATAAAAATAAATTATTATAACTCGCCAATGGTAGTACAACCTAATTCTGAACAAATAATTAAAATTGATGTTCAAAATATTAAAGAAGGTGACGTAATCGTACCTTATACAAAAATAGCAGATTTAGAAATACCACAGTGCCTTACTAAAGTGCACAATTATCAAGCAATTTGTTCCATTCTGAATCAATCCGATTCTATCAAAAATGTAGGTTCCCTAAAACCATTAAAAGTAGAAAAATTCGACGAATACGAATCTCTTGGTAAAAGGAGTCCTAATTTTAATAATTTGAATTTCGAAAAATACAAATTCGACATTTCAATGGTTCGAACTGAACATATGAATTCAGAAGAACGTCAAACTATTTTAAAGCTAATTAAAGAATATTCCGATATATTTCATGTTGAAGGTAACCAGTTAACTTTTACAAGTGAAGTTAAACATTCAATAAAAACTGTAGATGAAATACCAGTCTACACTAAATCGTACAGATATCCTGAAATTCATAGGAAAGAAGTACAAAGGCAAATTGCAAGTATGTTAGAGCAAAATATAATTAGGCCTTCGCATTCCCCTTGGTCATCCCCAATATGGATAGTCCCCAAGAAACTTGATGCGTCTGGCAAACAAAAATGGCGAATTGTGATAGATTATAGGAAATTAAATGAAAAAACTATAGGTGATAGGTATCCCTTGCCAAATATCAACGATTTGCTAGATAAATTAGGCCGTTGTCATTATTTTACCACCATTGACCTCGCATCAGGGTTTCACCAAATTGAAATGGCTGAAGAGGACATTCAAAAAACTGCTTTTAGCACAGAAAATGGAAAATTCGAATTTTTACGCTTACCCTTCGGGCTTAAGAATTCGCCGTCCTGCTTCCAAAGGGTTATGGACAATATATTAAGGGGTATACAAAATGAAAAATGCCTCGTGTATCTCGACGACATTATAGTTTTTAGTACTAGCTTACAAGAACATGTCGATCGCTTAAAGGAAGTATTTGATAGGCTAAGGCAATCAAATTTTAAAATTCAACTAGATAAGTCAGAATTTCTAAGGAAGGAAGTTGCTTATTTAGGTCATATTGTAACAGCAAATGGTGTAAAACCTAACCCGGAAAAAATTAAAGCAATTCAATGCTTTCCATTGCCAAAAACCACCAAGCAAATAAAAGGCTTCCTTGGTCTTTTGGGTTATTATAGAAAGTTCATAAAAGATTTTGCAAAAATCACAAAACCTTTAACTAAGTGCTTAAAGAAGGATTCTGTAATAAATCCTAAAGATCCCGAATATATTAAATGTTTTGAATTATGTAAAAATTTACTAATTAACGAACCAATCCTTCAGTATCCAAATTTTTCTGAACCATTTATTTTAACGACCGACGCAAGTAACTTTGCGCTGGGCGCCGTTCTTTCTCAAGGTAAAATCGGTTCCGATCTACCAATAGCTTATGCAAGCAGAACTCTTAATTCTTCAGAAATAAATTACTCCACAATCGAAAAGGAGCTTTTAGCTATCGTATGGGCTGTAAAATATTTTAGGCCGTATCTCTTTGGCAGAAAATTTAAAATTGTAACCGACCACAAACCCCTTCAGTGGCTATTTTCACTTAAGGAGCCAAATTCAAAGCTAGTGAGATGGCGTCTCAAACTAGAGGAATTTGACTACGAAATTATTTATAAAAAAGGTTGTTTAAATAAAAATGCAGATGCTTTGTCTCGTGTAGAACTTAATATGAACGAAGCCACAAAAGAACCTCTAATATTTGAATATATGGAAACATTTAACGAACAACTTAAACCAAATCCAAATCAAACTGATAATGAGTCAATTATTGTCGAAACGGGTGATGTAGATAACTTAGCTAACGCCGTCGAAGACAGTAACGCAACGGTTCATTCAAATATCGAAGACCCAATAGCAGGGATTCCTATTGTTGACTGTCCCGTAAATTTTGGGAAAAATCAAATAATTATATCAGAAGTAAACTTTGCACCAGCAGAAATTGCTAAAATTAAATTATATGAAACCAAGCAAAGAATATTGGTACAATTTTCAAAAAATAATTATGAACAAGAAATAATTAGATTTATTAAAGAACATGTAGTGCCAAAAGTTAAATATTATGTTTATTTTGAAGACCCAATATACGAAAAATTTAGCTCTGTGCTTCAAAAATATTTCAAAAATTCTCAAATTAATATGATTAAATGTACTAAAAAATTAATCGACGTCATTAACGATGACGAAATTAAGCAAACTATTCAAGCTCATCATGAAGGCAAAAGTAATCATAGAGGAATCGAAGAAACAGTAAAGCGAATAACCAATACGTACTATTGGCCCAATCAACAAAAATCTATTCAAACTTTTATAAACGATTGTGAAATTTGCCAATTAACAAAATATGACAGGAGACCACTTCGATTAGAATTCAATATTACACCTACTGCTGTTAAACCATTTCAAATTGTACATGTCGACAGTATATCTTTAGAAAACTGTAAGTTTTTGACAATCGTAGATTCTTTTTCTAAATATGGTCAAGCATATAAGCTTAATTCGTCACAAGGAATCGAAGTAGTAAATAATCTTGTAAAGTATTTTACCCATCATTGTATACCAGAACAGATCATTTCCGATAACGGATTAGAATTTAAAAATTCAGTTGTAAGAGAACTACTAGAAACCCATAGAATAAAAATTCACTTTATTAGTTCGCAACACCCCGAATCAAATGGTATTATTGAGCGTTTTCACTCAACCTTAATAGAGCATATTAGGCTACTTAATAATCAAACCGAATATAAAAAAGAACCAATCGAAATTAAAGTTAATTATGCACTTCTAGCTTACAATAACACTATTCATTCTGTAACAAATCTTAAACCATACGAAATAATAACAGGACATTTAGGTACAGAATCCCCTTTTAATCTAGAAATAGACAAACAATTAGTAAACAATTATATTTCTAATCACAAAGAAAAACTTAAATTGTTGTATCAAAAATTAAACACAGATATACAACAACAAAAGGAACAAGTTATAAGTAAAGCAAACGAAGTCCGCGAAAACTTGAGCAAAATTCCAATTCCAACAAGAGTGTTTGTCAAAAATAAACAAAAACAAAGCAAAACGCGTAATAAATTCAAACCTGAAGTAGTTAAAAGCATTAATCCCAATCTAAAAACAGCTGAAATTAATCCAACTCATCATAATACTGTTAATAAAATACACATTTCAAATATTAAAAGACCGAAGTGTAAAACTTATAAATTTAAAAACGTTTCAGGTTCCTTGCCATCGGACAAGGGATAGAAATAAAGAACATCACCGAAAATTTAGGCGTTCTACCCATAAACCTGGGATCCGCCAAACTTCAAAGAACGGATCACACGTTCGTCCATTATTATAATTTAGAACCGCTATATATAGAGTATAATAATCTTAATATTCAATACGAAAATCTTAGGTTAAGTATAGCTAATAATGAAGCTTATACACGGGAATTAGATAATTACAATAAGGTAGCTCAATTTAGTAGTAAAACAATATTGGCAAAGATCGAAAATATAAAAATTCATAGCTTAAATAACCGAACCAAAAGAGGTTTAATCAATGGATTAGGATCACTAATTAAAGGCTTAACTGGAAATTTGGACGCTAATGACGGAGAAAAAATCTACAAAATTATTAATCATTTAGAAAATAACCAAGATTCACTAAAAACTCAACTAGAAATGCAATATTCTGTTAGCAACCAACTTGTTCGAAATTTTAATGATACAATACGAGATATTCAGCATAATGAAATAATGTTAAAATCTAAAATAATACAGCTCAGTGATCGTGTTAAGATCGAAGCTACACGTCAAGATATTCTTTTCGCTGGAAGTTTGTTTAACCAATTACTAATTCTTTATGGCTCACTACTTAATACCTTACAGGATATAGAAAATTCAATAACTTTCTGCAGAGTAGGAACCTTGCATCCTACAATAATTAAATCCAAGGAATTGTTCCTTGAACTCCAGAAAATTTCGGATCATTATAGGAATCAGTTTCCCTTCGAATTAAAGTACGAAAACATCTTAGATTTTGAATCCATTCTAAAAGTAAATTGTAAAATCGATTCAAATAAAATTACATATTTTCTGTCAATACCTATTGTTTTTGAAAAAGAATATGACCTCTACTATTTAGTCCCGATTCCTTCAAAACATGAGTCAGAATTTGTGACAATTATTTCGAGTGTAAAATATTTGCTAAAGTCAAAATTTGGTAATACGATAACACCTCTAAATGACAAATGTACCCAAGGCAAACCCTACCACTGTTCATATCAACTACAATCAAATTATAAAGCATCCTGTGAAGAGGACATCCTATTGAATGGAAATTCAAGCAAGTGTCTCTTTACAAAAATTGAAATCTTAGAAAATCACATCGAAATCATCCCCGAAATTAACCAATATCTGTCAGTCTTTCCGAAAGAAGAAAAGCTCCAAATTCAATGCCAGAAGGACATCGAAACAAAATTGCTGTCAGGAATCTATTTAATAAAAGAAAATCCGCATTGCAACTTGTTTTTCCGAGGCCGAGAACTACGTTTTCAAGAAGCCACTTACGGAAGACCGTTGGTAATGGACATGCCCCATTTTAAATTGGAGAATAGCATTCTACCAGAATTTAAAATTAAATTGAATAATTTACATCTCCAGGAATTACCAATAAATCCAATAATTCCGATTAGGAAAACTTATCGGGAAACATATCATATCCCCAGTGGCTGGACGATTATTCTGTATGTAATATTAATTATCGTCGTAATCCACATTTTAATCAAGAAATGGAAAAACATCCGAAGAAAAGGAATCTCATCAAAAAATCAAGAATTGGAAGCCCAACCTTCAAAAACAACAGTGAAACTTTCGGAGGAAGCTTCGTTCTAGGGATGGAGGAGTTATATTACAGGCAGTTCCACGTAATAGCAGTGTTAGTGAACCTGGCGGCTTATGTGACTTTGTTGTGTCAGCGGAATCCACGCGCTCGCCTGGGTTATGACATCTTGCACTTTTTATGTTATCAGCGGCAGTCTGTAGTTAGAACTCATAACAGTAACATGTGTTTTGCGTAAATTTGTAATCTTGTCAAAAATAAAGTTGTTTTTAAAAAGGACCTTACGGCAATACGTAATTTAAGTTGTATATACAGTCGCGGCCAAAAAAACGGGACACTTGTTTTTATCTAATTCTCAACATGCGAAAAAAAGCGGACACTGACAATCCTAATTAATAAACGTCGTCAAGAGCCATTATTCAATTAAGGAAAATGTCGGCACATAATAGAAATACGGATAAAGCTAGAATAATTGCTCATTGGGACACATTTTGAGAATCAAGTCAAAAAAGTGTGCCGGTTTTTTTGGCCCCGACTGTAATATACATTGGTGCCAGTTTTATACCTGTACATTGCAACTACTAAAAGCTCCTCTTCGAATACGAAGCAAATTGTTAACTGTTTGCAGGAACTTCTAACATACCTATTTATATGTTTCAAAACATTTTCAGTGTCTGTTCAATTTGAGATACCTGCTATGTTTGCATATCTGTATAGTAGTCAAAATTGTTCCTATAAACTGCTGTTTAAGTGAAAATAATGAACACCTCAAATATATTCACTTTGGTAGCTATGTTTATCCTTGCACTTAAATTATGCGGTAAAAAACAGTATAATTTCAGCACGTCTTCTGCAAAAAATCTTTAACGTTACCTTGGATTATTCTTTACACGTGCCGTTGTGTCTTCGAATCGCGACTTTTCCAAACCCTCACTTGCGGGTTGCTAGTTACATAACTGAGCATGGCCACCTTTGATCGCAAATTGATATGCAATAATGTGCACAGAGCAACTCGTTTTCATTTTATTGAACACGCATTAATTTCAAACGGCAAACGACATTTGCATAAAAGCAAAGGGTGAACGATTGGAGATCGAGCACCCTTAAACGGCGGCGGACACGCATGCGCCAGCTTCAACTGTTGATATCCAACCCCAGCCGCCTGCGAAGTTCCCGCCACGGACTCCACTTTCAGATGTTTCAGTACTTCTCCGTGGTTTCAGCTGAAAGGGTGACGCGTAGCGGACCCAATCGCGCGCTGCGATCGTCAGTTGTCTTCGCACGGATTGGCGTACTTTTCAAACCGGGGCTGAAGTGACCTGTGTTTTTTTTGTGACCAAACTGAGCCAACCTAAATTAGATGTGTTAGTGAGGCTGAACTTTACTGATTTTTTTTTAAGTGAGTGCAGTTACTGTGTCAAAACTTCTTCGTGTTGGGGTGACTTTTAAAACAAAAAATGGGCAGCATCAAAGGAACAATTTCGGCTTTGACTGTGCTTTTCTTTGCACTGAAAGGTAAGTCGCTCGTTGAAGAAATTTTTTTTTTGAGCTTCGGGAGTGTGCATGGAGAAAAGTTTTTTTCTGGGGCGCACTAGACAAAAAGCCGTAATCGGGCGCTCATTAGTGCAGTAGTGTAGCTGAACTAAGTTAATTAGAAAGTAGAATAATTGGCGTTTGCCAAGACGCAGAGTTTTAATTTTTAACTTCTCAGACTGCGTTCCGCCGGTTAGGTCACATAATTAAATTCAGGGCTTTTTCGCGTGATTAATTGTGGGATTAACTTTCGTTTCATAAGAAAATGTAACGACCGCCTCGTAGCGTAATGTTTTTAAAATGATGTTCCACCTTGCCTGGTGCTTCTGCCGCGGCTGATCGCTTTTCTCCCCCAAATTTATGGAAATGACTTGATATGGCGAAAACTTTCTCGCATACGCTGTTGGGGTTGCTTTTCGCAAGAACTTTCAAATTCTAAGTTTGCGATTATTAACTCTGCTCTGGTGTTTTTGACCGACCCGAATGCTACTAGCAGAAGGTCAATAAAAAACAACTCAAGTTAAACGCGCTAAAATTCAAACTTAATAACAAATCTCCTGAAAAATAGTTTTGTAAAAAATATATATTTAAAAGTTTATTTAAAACAAAAACAAATTTTAATTAGAAAATAATGTTTGCAGCAATTGCCAAAGCTCCTGAAATTTGCGCGAACATTTGTTTTCCGCTATCTTTTATGCTCGGGATCGACCTGAAGTCTGTTTGCTATTGATCTGACACCTGCCACGAAATTTTACTCTTGATAAATGTTCTTGCCTTGCCTTCTGCGTGCGGGCATCATTAATATTATTACATTTGGTTTACCACGGCGTTTATGTTCAGGAAAAGTCCACAAATTTTCATTTACGCCGCCTGAGCCCCGGCTTGCCTTAAATTGCTGTTTTCGCAAGTTTTAGGGAACACAAGACAGGGTTTGAAATTTCTTCATTCATCAAGTTAAACCTCTTTTCTTATTATTTAAATTTGTATGTGTTTGATTGTTTGATTGCTGAGTACATCGATTATGTTAATTTTTGTTTCCTTTTGTTACAATTTTTGTTCGTCAAAGTAAATAATTTTTTTCTATATTTTTTACTCACTGGACATCGAATGAATTTACTCAAATTAAATTAACGACTATAGATATAAACAATGATAATTTTCTGATTTTTTTCCAATATTTTAGGGAATTGTTAATGCTAGCGAATTCTTTATAATACATCTATCGTTAACTTAATTTAGTTATTTCGTCACTGATTAATCTGACCTTTCTAACTATTCTACATATTTTTTATGTGGATCTAACTTACAAATGTGCATGTCACTACAAAATTTTATCTACATCCTATAATTTATTTGTCTAGATGTATTTTTAATTCTCCAAACTATTTTTTGACACAAAGGTGAAGAATCTTGACATTATTACAACTATAAATTAATATGTTTGATGATAGTCGAGTTTCGATATAAATATGTATTTAACAATAAGCAATTAACTGATTTACTTTATCTGGTATTCTTGTTAAATTTTGTTTTAGAATAAAATTTCCCTGTCAAAAATATATCCTATGTACTTAGCATAAATACAAATTTTGGGTATTTGACAATTATCGAAGTTCAGCATAGGAAAGATAATGCAAGCATTAGTCATAAGTAAATGGCTGCTAAAAAAGTAGCGATTGTGTTATCTGCAGTTTTTAGGAAGCGATTAAAAATAGTGCTTTATGAATGGGTGTCAATTTTTTCTTGCAACTATCACTTCATATTCATACCATGGATCAGAAATTTTAATATTTTGGGAAACGATTTTAAACCTGGGGGTTGATCATAAATTATTAAAAATTAATTCCTACAAGTAGTATAGTCTTTGTTACCTCACTCTAAGCTCTGAACCACTACTAGTTTTGGATCAAAATGGCGCATTCTGCGAGGGGTGGTTTCTATATCCCCGGAATAGAAAACAAAATAAACTAAAGAAGCAAGAAATATTTATTTTTTAATATAACCCCCGTCCTTAACAATGCAAGTAATAGAACGTTTCAATAACAACTGCAAACCATGATAAAAATATCTCTTTGTTTTTGTTTTAACATGGCTCTCAGCTGCTGCTATGAGTTCATTATCATGGGCAAATTTTCTTCCTCGCATATTTTTTTTTCAAATTTGCCAAATCGGTCCTGTAGGAAGGATGGTCCAGTTCTTCAAAGCCGCAACCTTATAAACAGCAGCATTGTAGTGCAACAGCAGTGTCGCCTTAGCTTTCCCCTTCTGATTTGTTCAATTGAATCCCTTAAATGGTGTAATAAGCCCGAGTAGTATTCCCCATTTATTGTTTGAGCCTTTTTAAAGTAATCTAGTAATAATATGCCGTCACAATCTCAAAAAAAAATGGTGGCCATTATTTTTCCTGCTGATGTATCGATCTTAAACCTTTTAAGGGCTGGAACCCTTTACATGCCACTACATTGACTCTCGTTTTGACTCTGGGTTATAATAATGGACCTAAGGCTCATTTCCAGTATTGTTTTTTTAAATTTTAGGGTCGGGATCTTCTTCACACAAACTCAAAAACTGATTACAGACTTGAATTTTGTGCTGCATTTGAAAGGGAGAAAGCATTCGGAGAATTCATCCTGAACTTTCTTTTGACATGCCCAAATATTCATGAAAAATCCTAAAAATACTAGTTGCTGATTCACCAGTTAATGCTGCTAACTGCTTCTTCTTTATTCTGGCGTCTTCTAACACTAAACATTTAACTTTATTCACAACTTCTGCGGTAATCGCTTCAGTGTGGCGATCGTCTTTTAATGATTCTCGACCACATTTAAACAAATTTGGACCATTCATAAATGGTTGATTGGGAAGGACACAAGTCACCATTCACGGCTCTCATTTCCTCAACTATTTATTCGAGGCCTTTTTTTTTGTTTTGTAAGTTTTATAACCGAGCGATACTCAACTTCATTCATTTTGACGTTTTAGCTTGACGGGTCTTCTAAAACCAGAAGAAAACTAAACAATAAATTTGGCAATTCTTTTATAAATAACGTCATATGTTGTTTCAAAGCTATGCTGATATTTAAAAAATTACAAAGTAGTTATTCCGGGAATATAAGAACGACGTCTCGTATATAAAAAAATGATTGACATAAGTAATATATTTTTCTGCTTACTGCATATTTAACAATTGACATAAAGATAAAATTTGCTTCTTAACGCTGTTAGTGGAATCTATGTATATTTCTCACATATAATCTCATAAGAGCATTAATTCTTTCCGGAAATTTTTTGAGTGCGTTCCAACAACGTCGTATTAATTTGGCCGAGCGGAACGCATCTGCATTTAGTTAGCCGGTGAACTACAACCGATGCAAAGTTGTGCGTGAAAAAGAATTCAAGTATTTCTAAGACATAAAAAATTGAAAATTATATAGATTAATTCATAAGTGTAAATTGTTTTAGTTATACATGTCTCTAAAACTTTTATTTTAGAGAATGCAGTGGTTCTGGAATGAGTGCGATTTCTTAGTTGCGGAAAATTAAACACATCAAAGGAAAAGCAATTCCCAATTTCTTCTGTATAGTTTCAATCCTTTTAGTAATTTAACTGCCAACTTTAGTTTTCTACAGATTGGTTGTATGTAGCAAACGATATAGGATACAGGTTTTTTTATTATTTTAAAATATCAATTTTGTTGTCAGATTAAAAAACTCTTCAAAACGCATAATTTAATAACAATTAAATGCATTTTTATGATTACCATAAACATTTTTGTTTTGGTTCATCTCGGGTTCATCACACTTAGTGGCCTATTTTATAACTGATAGCAATGTTGTTCAGCACCAGTTGCAACTCGATTCTAGTTTCGATAAAATGATATATATGAACATACAAAGTTTGATTGCTAATATTGCGAAATTAATTAAATTTACTGAAGTGACAAACCCCGACGTAATCTTACTTAGTGAAACTAGGACAACGGACGATATAGAAGACGTGGAACTCAATACAAATAATTTTAATATTGTGAGATGTAATTCGAACAGCAAACATACGGGAAGTGTCATTATCTACATCAGAAAAGGCGTCGAATTTAGCGAATATTTGGAACTGAGAGATAATGGCAACTATTGGTGTAAAATAGTGAAAGTAAAACTTAGTGGGTTAAACAGGCTAATTGGTTGCTTGTATCGTTCTCCATCGGCCAGCAATGCATCTTTCATGAATGATTTCGAAAATTTGTGCGAAAATATATTGAGCGTAAATAAAAATTGTATTATTGCGGGAGACTTTAACATTAACTTTAATGCGGACAATTTTTACTCTAACAAAATTAAAAACATAATCAATATTAATGGACTCATGCAACTTGTGAATCAACCAACAAGAACGACAGACACAAGCTCAACAATTATTGATTATATTGTTACAGATGATAGTAATGTAAAAGTAAATATTTGTCATACGCCGAAAATTACTGATCATTCAATAATTAATATAAATGTTGATAAACAATATAAAAATACATCAAACGGGCAAGACAAAACTATTATACACAGAAAAATAACGGATTGCACGTTAGAAATCATGAATAGTAGGTTAATTGAACAAAATTGGTTACTAAATTCAACTGATATTGAATTATTTTACTTAAACATGTATAATAACACTGAAAAAATCGTTAATGAATTAACGCCGATAGAAAAACTTAAAATTAATAAAAGTCAGGTGCCATGGTATGATCATGAAGTGAGATGCAAAGCTAATAAACGCGATCAATCTTATAAACTGTTTAAGAACGCAAGGGTCGATGAAAAACAGTTTTTGTGGAATAAATATAAAAAAAGCAGAAATGAAACTGTAGATTTGCTCAAAGTTAAGAAAACTAAGTACTATGAAACAAAAATAGATAATGTAAGAAATGATCCTGCACGTATGTGGAAAACTATTAAAGAATTAATTAGAGCGGACTGTGATAACGTTATTTTGAATAACAGTATTGAATTTAATGTAAATAATCGTAAAATATCAATTGTAAGTATTGAAGAAAAGACTGAATACTTTAACAGTTATTTCATAGGTAGCATAGAGGAATTGGTTGCATCTATGCAAAAGTCTTTATCAGTTGATACTATCACGGCAAAAAATTACAATTGCGTTATGTTATCTTTTCAGCCATTGAAAATGAGTGAATTACGTTTAGTTATTAAATCAATAAATAAGAAGGGTAGTTGCATAGATGTAATTAATCATAAAATACTTAAGAGCATGTATGAAGCCATTGGTCATGTTTTATTACATTTAATAAATTTATCAATTACAACTGGACAAATACCACGAAATCTAAAAATAAGTACGATTACACCTGTTCCAAAAATGAAAAATACTAACTTAGCAAACAACTTCAGACCTATTAATTCATTACCATGCATTGAAAAAGTATTAGAAAGGGTCGTTTATTTACAGGTACAAAAATATTTTGATGATAATAAAATTTTAATGAGCAACCAGTCAGGTTTCCGCGCAAAACATTCTTGCGAAACTGCAATACAGTTTACGATTTCAAAGATGAAAGAAATGTTGGACGAAAACAAGTATATTATAGCCGTATTCCTAGACTTAAAAAGGACTTTCGAAACTGTGGATAGGGAACTATTATTGGAAAAGTTAAAATATTACGGAATTGGTGGAAATGTCTTACTATGGTTCAAAAATTACTTAGAAAACAGAGGACAAAAAGTTAAAATTGAAGAATTACATTCAACGATAAAGAATATTAACTTTGGCGTCCCGCAGGGCAGTATATTAGGCCCATTGTTATATTTAATTTATATAAATGATATCGATCTTTATCATAATTGTGATTTAATTAACCTGTTTGCAGACGACACCCTATTAGTAATCGCTCATTTAGATCTTAATTCGGCGGTTGAATTAATGAATATTGAACTCAATAAAATTGCAACGTACTTAAATAACAACAAACTTAAGTTAAATACACAAAAAACTGTCGGCATGATAATAACCAGTACCTAACTTAAAATCTAAAAATATACAACGGGATAAAATTAACCTGTACATACAAAACGAAAAAATAAAGCTCTGTAATGAGTATAAATAAATACCTGGGTGTAATTATTGATAACACTTTATCTTTCAATAATCATTTTGAATATATTCATAAAAAGATAAGTAAGAAATTACACTTTTTTACGAGAATATCTAATTGCCTAACAATACAAACCAAAATAAATATTTACAATGCAATCATTAAACCGCACTTTGATTACTGTGCTACGGTCAATCATTTAATGAATAAAACTAAATTAAGAGACTTGCAAAAATTGCAAAATAGAGGAATGCGAGTGATTTTGCGTTGTAGTAGATTGTAAATAATTTACTTCCTGATTATTTCCAACCATTCGTTAAATATAATCATGAAATTCATAGCTATCAAACGAGAAGCAAAAATGATTTGCATGTAAAAATGATATCAACTACAAGAAATAGTAACTCCATTATAAATAAACGCTTTATTTTATTTAACTCATTAAGTAGAGATATAAAAAATTCTGAAAATATAAATATATTTAAAAGAAAATTAAGGCGGATGCTTGAAGAAGGGGATTAAAATTTAAATACTTGTTAGGCCATTTGCGATGGAAAATATATTGTTAATTTACCCCTTTAATTACGTTAAGTATATTACTATAATTATGGTATAGATTAGTGTTATTTTGCCACATAGAAATGGGCTGTTGTTTTTAGTTTTTGTTGTTTTTATTGTTTTTTTTTATGAAACGTGATTTATTTTCAATGTAACTGCTGTGCTGTATTATTATTTCTATTGAGATAAATAAAGTATTCTTCTTATTATTATTATAACGATTTTTCAATGAAAACCAATTTAAAATTTTTGTATAATTGTTACTTAATGATTAAAGCCTTGTGATATGATCGCTAAAGAAGGCCACATCTTCTGGTAGTCGTTAAGGAGTGGTAGGTGTCTATTTTGAAAAATAACTTTATTTATTTATTATTTTCATTATTATTATTGTTACAACTGTTAAAATAATTTGCCATGGATAGACATAATAACTTTTTAGAAGTTTTAACAGAGCTAGAACGAATGTAGATAGATGTTTACTTCCTACGTCTAAAAGACGAATAAAGTATTGTCTAATCACCTTCAGATATTTCTTCATATCTTCACATTTAACGGTCTCTAGATGAAGAAAAATAGGTTTTCTCAATATTTGGCCTGCCTGCCTGTCCCCGTCTGTCTTCCTGTTGGCGGTATAGCTCAAAAATCATTTGTTGGCAGAAGACGAATATACTTTCGGTTAAATATATGCAAGGTGATCACCTTAATAAATTAAATTCGGTTTATTTTTACTTTAACTCAAGAACTATTAGTTAAATGAAAGTAATATTTTGCACATAGCTCAAGTTCCTTCCTTGGCGAAAAAAGGTATATTTTGGACCCAACGTATATAGGGAAAACACCTGATAAAATTTATAAATTTTTCCTTTTATATTTTCAGAATTCTTTGTTTCAAAACTTCAATTTGGTAGGAATGTTTCGAGTAAAACCCTTTATAGTAAAATTTTTATGCCAGGAAGAAGTCAAACATAAACCGGTATTTGAAAGACAAAAGTGATCCTTTTTATTCTATAAGAAAGGTTTAGTAAAATGTATATAGGTGAAGTAGAGCAAAGGATTTATATTTGGAATTATCACCGCATATGGACCTACAAGTTACAAAGATCCCACCAGTTATGAGATAGATTGAGTTACGTTAAAATAGTTCAATATTTTTAATTTAGAAACTTTACAGTTTATCACAGCCTTAAATTTTTTGGCAAAAAACGGCTATCAGACATAGATTAGCACTGCATGGTTTTACAATGTGAAGTCAGCAACAGCCTAATCAAAGTTTAAACATTCTATTGGAACTAGTGATGGGCTTATTCGAATGAAAAATAACCGGTTATCCGGTTATTGAAATAACCTATGTAACTCGGTTTTCATTCCAAGTATTCGCATGAAAAATAACGTCATCCTGATACGTAATACGTGCCGTATCTCAGCGACCTGCGAGTGATCGAAATTCTGTAAATAATACGTCATTCATAACTTATAACCATAAGCAAGGCAGACTGTGCTGAAAACACCATTTGGGCCTCTGAGTTCCTCTGCTATCTGCAAGTTACGATGCCGATGCAGATGACGCTGAACCGCGTAATCGGCAAACCGGCGAAATCGAAACGAATCGAGAGCCAAAATTTATTCGAATGATTATTCAAATAATCATTCGGTTATTAATATCATTCGCATGCAAATAATTCGGTTATGAAAATTGTCCGCTTATGACCATCACTAATTGGAACATTCAGCCTAAAATTATAGGTATAAGATTTCCCAGAAGTGTGGCAGTAATCCATGTGGCACGCTTTCCTTTGCAGTCAAACTGATCTTCATCTTCCATTACTTTTTTTATTTTACCACCTTACGAATTTTGATCTTTGAAAATTTCCGCAATAGGTAAGAACACAGTTTAATTGAATTTTGAAATATTCAATTACATTTTAAACGTCAACTGTTAAACTACTGTCAAAATCAGTAAATGTCTCAACAATAAAGTAAGCTGCTGGTATACTGTTCGTTCTAAAATCAAGATTTTATAGCTTCGAAAAGGCGTTAAAAATGATGCTTACAAAATAACATTGTTGTCCAAATCGTTCGCAATATCGTAATGAAAGATTCGAACGATTATAGTTAGCCAACGAGTCTTACCATAACGATTTTCTATAAAATAGATCCTTAAAAATGCCTTCTATTGGCAACTAACGTATGTTCCATCAGTTGTGAGAAAAAATATGAATTATTAGAAATCTACAAATGTTTCTAGTTTATTACTATTCTACTAGATTTGACATCTGTAATTATATTTGGCAAATTATACCTTTCTCGCGAATTTAAATTGGAATTAAAATTTTTCATTTAATACTTTTGAATAGATGGGAAGTATCTGCTATAACATATAAGTTTCTTTTTTCTTTAAGGGATTTCTTACTTAAATAACTAATTTTCGAATGATTTCCTACAATATCTAAATATCTTCACATTGCTTGATTACATTCACCAACATCCAATGTAATCGATACAATATTCAATCTTATTTTGGTAGCATGTTCCACAATTTTAATTTTAGATATCGGCTAACACAAAGTTATCTGATGTAAATTAATATCCTACGGTTTGTTTTATCTACTTATAATATCTCCTAAAATAAAAAATTGTTGTTTTACGTAACATGAGAACTAAAGCTTTTATAAGCTAAAGCGTTCTCGCGAATTCGTAATATTAGGCATCCTATGAAATAATTTGTAGTTACACAAAAATTCATACTTTTCTAATCTCATTTCACCTGAAGTAAGTACACAGTGTTTTTTACACTTTGTGACAGAATATAAATCTGTTCATAACGGCTTTTAATGTATCCGACTGAAAATTCCAATTTTGAAGATGAAAATTTAATGTACTCGTACAAGCAGAAAGGAAATAAAGAACAATTTTTTGTATCATTAACTCCAGTAATTCCACATAAAAATGTCAGCCTTAACTAATATTTAAAAATTTTGTCAGAGCCTTTCTTTATGTTTTTTTATAATAATCTACTTTTATTTTTAGTTTCTTTACTAAGATGATCTTTCAAATTCCTATAACTTTTTCATGGTTTAGCATGTTAGGCCAGTAAATTCTCGTATTTGTTTTCATAGTGAGGTCCAGACTTAGAAGTTGAAACTTTTGCTACAACTGCAGAAGAACAAGAAGGAAAGTTTTATCAGAATAGAAGTTCTCTTTAATTTTTTTCCACTATTACTTTCAAATTTCCACTGATTTTTTTCAAACTAAATTTTAACAGATTTCTGGTATTTTGCAATTGTTATTTTCTCTCCCAATGCTATTTAACTTATTTTTTTCGGGATCTTTTGGTATACCTACATAAAATTAAACCATTAATGAGCGGTTCTTATACCCCAGATATACAGTAACCAGTCAGGATAATAATAGAATACTGCAAAATTGGGATTTCAGTTAGTTATCTGTCACATAATTCTAATAACTTTAATGCCCCTGATTTAAAAAATCGAAAACGCATCGGCCATTTCTATTCTTGAATTTTAATGGGATGCAAAGGGATCACACTAATGAAATGCTGTTGACGCTTTTGCTGTATACAGTTACTTTATTAAGAATAACAGATGCAAAGGTGTTACTTCAGTTTTCCAGTTTTCAAAGTAAAAGAGGGGACTACAAACGTCGCCTCGCTCTGAAGTAAATGAAATAAGTAAACTTAACGGAACTGTTCGTTTGATATTACAGAAGCGCCATATTCCTTAAATTGTCTTCATTCATATTTCTACCTTGAAAACCGTATTATTTAGCCTCGATAAACTCAACAATCGAACATTGCAAACTAACGCGCGTTGAAGATCAGTACAAAATCTTTTTCGAGAACCATAAAAAAAATTCAGTAAGAAAAATAATCCATTTTCGTCAACTTGACGGGAAATGCTTTTATATTTTAGAACGTAAAAGTGCTTTGCATCCAAAGACGTTTGATATAATTTTTTTAATAAGATGGAACAATATATTTACCAATTTATTAATTTGACTTGAACAGTTAGTTCTAACAATATTAGTATACTATAATTAGTTAATTATTTAGTTTCTTACAATATACGAGGGTCAAGCTAACATTATTGGGAATAAAGGAAACTGTTAATATTTCTTCGGATTTGTATGCTCAATGTAGTTCTCTTCGGCAATAAAACACTTACCTAAACCATTCTTTCCTCTTACTGCTTAAAAGCTGCTAATCATCTTCTTTAAGAACAACTTCAAAATAATCGTAAACTGCGGTGTCAATTTGTTCCTGGGACGAAAACCTTTTACCCTGCAAATGTATTTAAAGCCCATAAATAGTCAAAAATAGCACATTGCTAGAACAAGTGAATACGGCGGGTTTTCTATTTTTTATATTTTTCAACCAAAAAAATGGAGTGTCAAAGTAGCCGTATGGGACGATCCATTTTCATAATGTAGCATAGTCGCTTCCTCTGTAAATCAGTTGAACACTCCAAACATCTTTCAGTGTAACATTTAGCTATAACTGTCCTTTGTTTATCTAGCTTAATTGCATTTACTAGACCCGTGCTTCTATATATAACTGCATATATAACTTTCTTCATATCTCTCTGCTTCTTGGTTATCGTTGGAGTTTCTACATTTTGATGAATCCATAAACGACCCTCCTGGCGAGTAGGTCAAAAAAAAAGAAATATAAGTTTCGTCACCTATCAGATTATGCTAAAAGAATTGTTGTTCACCATTACTTACGTAATATAAAGTTTCATGTAACCTCTGAAACGCTCTGTTTTTAGGAATCATTAAACCAATGCTGCTTGATTTTTTAAATTTTGCTGATTATGTATGATTTTGTTAGCAGTTGAGGATCCAATCTTGAGTTGATGTTCTATTACCGCAGAAGTGGCTTTATCTCTTCAATTATTTACAATACAGCAGGAATGTTTTTTTCGGTAACGGCCTTGCTCCTTTTTGATACTGAAAATAATTCTTTTTGAGTTCAAAACCTTTTGATGGTAAATTTTAGGCAAGCTGCTTCTTCACTAAAAACTGAATCCAAACTCTGTTTGATGCTCTTCGGTTAAATCCATTCTTTTACTTTTAATGTAATGTCACTTTAAAAATTAACTTCGGTTCTAACTCATGTAACTTCAGCAAGTAAACTTTAAATGAGCCAGAGTCGATAGCTCAATCCCCGGTCCCGGTAAGGTTTTTAAAAATTAAAAAAATTCAGATCAAAGCCTCTATAGAATGACATCATTCGGAAGTGACGTAAAACCGTGGGTCACATGTTACTACGATGTGTAGCATGTAAAAGATCCCTTGCCAGGGTTGAAACTCCTTAGTTTCGGCAAAATTCGAAGTAGGACTAAGATACATGGTATTCTACATGCCTAGACCTTATCCACGGGGTTGGCCAAAAAAGGGCCTATGAAGGCCTACTTGCTTGACATCAGCCTCCCCACAACAAATACTAACTAACTGACATTCAAATGACGTAAAATAGTTGTTTTGCATCAATAATACTGGATGTTTTATTTTTCAAGGCCTAGTAGATGTTCTCATTCTCAATAATTATCGCTTGGCCCTCGTATAAATCAGGAGTGGAAATGTGTCAATGACATAGATTTTCTAATTATTCAGAAACTGTCAAGTAAATTCATGTTGACAGTTCTGCGATTTTTATTTCAAAATGTGTTTGTTTCACAAACGTATTTTTTTTTCACGTTTGTCTCGCCAAAATATTTGTCATTTTCGAACGCAAAAGTAGCATCTTGCATTGTAGATAGATAAATAACTATTTTCGTCGCTGAGGAGCAGTAACGATGTAGTATAAAGTTAATGCTTACTTAGCAAATAAATTCAGAGTGTGTGGTAAAACATCGGAGAAGGTTCGGGAGTAATCTGAACTTATTTTTAAAATTAGAGTAAGCTTTTAGGCAAGAAGGTTGTGAAACATTAATAATAATACCTACCCGTAAAATCAGAACCGTCTACCCGAATTCCTTAATTATCCCTCGTACAGGCTAACATTTTATATCCCAGTTCAAATTACGTTATCGGGAACCGACATCTATACAGGGTGTCCCTAAAATAATGGGACACCGATTAGTCATAGATTCCTTACATTATAATAAATCGAGTAAACCTAATAGACCTTAGTACAAAGTCCCTTCAGTATGAAGTTATAGGGCTATGAAGTTCAATTTTTAATTTTTAATTTTTTTGTTAATTTCCACAAATGTAGAGATATCAATTTGAATTTTGGTATACATGGTTACTATTATGTACTGCACTCGCAAAACATTTTTCATAAATTATACCTGACTGTAAGAGGCACTTTACCTATCTTTGAAAACTTTTTTTAATTATAACTTCGTTATTTGTAATATTTTTTGAAATTTTAGGTTATTATCTGAAAGAAAATTAAAAAGCACAACAATAGTGTACTCTTAGTTCTTAAGCCTAAAAACAACCGTTTACCTTAAAATGCTCATCATAGGTTGTTGGTAGTCATTAACACGTGCAATTATCAAGTAGCCATGATCACAAAAACAATGGTCCAGTAAAAAACAATGATAAAACAATTAATGACATTAGTGACATAAGAATTTGTTCTTTTATGTTTAAGAAAATGCCGCAACATAACGAATTCTCCAATGCTGCAGGGTTCGTTATGTCGCAGCATTTTCGTAAGCACAAAAGACAAAAAACTGATGTCACCAACGTCATTAATTGATTTCTTGTTGTCGTTTACTAGATTACAATCATTACCCATTGTTTTTGTGATCATGGCTACTTGATAATTCCACGTCAATGACAACCAAAAACCTTTGGTGGACATTTTAAGCTAAACGGTTGCTCTTACGCTTGTGAACTAAGAGTACAATATTTTTGTGTATTTTAATTCTATTTCAAATAATAACCTACAATTTTGAAAAATGTTACAGATAACGAAGTTAGAGCTAAAAAAGTTTTGAAAGATGGGTAAAGTACCCCTTACAGTCAAGTCCAGTTTATGAAATCTTTCCTATTAGTGCACTACAAAATAGTATGGATGTATACAAAAATTCAATCGACATCTTTACATTTGTGTAAATTAACAAAAAAATAAAAAATAAAAACTTGAACTTCGAGGCCCTATAACTTCTTACTGAAGGGACTTTGTACTAAGGTATTGATTTATTATGTACTAAGCTACTAAGGTATTGATTTATTATGTCGTAAGGAATCTATGACTAATCGGTGTCCCATTATTTTAGGGACACCCGTATATGTTTTGTGATAAATTAGGAAATTGTTTAACCGTAGAAGATGCCTTATTTAAATACTAACCATGAAGAATCTAAGAGAGTAACTTATTATTTAATTAGATTTTTTTCTCTAGAAATGCCAAATACATATTATTACCCCTTTTCATTTTTCTTATGTAAAACGCGTTATTTCTGAAATCGTACAAATAATTTAAAGTTTTCCCCGTTCAATAAACTAAATTCAAAAATGGCAAAACAATAGCTTTTTGTTTCAACAAGCCATAAGTTATTTTTGCAAAGATATTAATTTCAGTTTCCTAGATTTTTATCCTTTTTTTTAATTAAATTGCGAGCAATCTGCTCTTCAAAAAGCGTACTAGCATTTTTACTGTAGACTAATTAGGGGACCAAACCCTTGCTGTCCTTATGCTGCACGAGCTATTTCTACACCCTGTCTATCACCAAAATGTAATAACATTTTTAAGAATTCAAAATATGTTACTTGAATATACAATTAGGATAAAAAACATTTTCTTTTAACAGTGCTGTACATAATAAAATACGAGGGGTTTAAGCGCTTCAGCTTAATATTTAAGTATTTGACCATTTCTACTACAAAGTGTAATACAGGCTGGTAATGCGGTCATTTATCGTGCCCGTTTTCTCTACGTTACTCAGGATTTAATTGCTCTTTGTATGCTAGCTAACCCAGTCGTAAATGCACAAGTCCCGTTTTTACCTTAGTGCTGCTAAGGGGAATTCAATACAGCTTGTTCTGAGCCTGCTCGTTTCCACCTACAGTCCTAAAATTATTCACTCAAGTCCCCTGAGAAATAACAGCCAAACTGCTTACACAAACACTATATACTCTAGAAGATGATATACATACTCATAAGAACATAAAAATAATACACAGCGACAATACATAAATGTTACACGCTGTCAACAATAGAGTCTAATTCAATTACACTGCTACGTGCTTAAGACTGATTTTTACTCACTTTGATACTTGCACAAAATACAAGAATAGACTATCAACTAGTGACGCTAATCACAAAGCCCTCGAAAATTGTTTAAACTTGCGCAACAATTCTTTCTTCTGGAAACTGGCTGCACCTCGGGGATGTTTCTCCAAGTTTGCACTAGCATTCGTAGGGCCTTAATGCTGACCCCAAAGCAACACACAACGGTGGCGGGTTTCGTTAGCAACCGCCGCGGGCGACAGTTCATTCGCTAATATTCATACATGCACTAGAAAGCCCGAAAACCCGCGTTAGTTGGTTCTAATCGTTTCAGCTGATTTGCGCTTCACTCATCAAGCATGCGGAAACTTACTTTGAATAACTCACACGTTTCAACCTAGATCTTACAATACAACACATTACAGTCCAGCTTTGCTGGTGATCAAATAATTTTTGTTAATTGACAGTTAATTTGCATTAACCTTAATCTAATAATGCAATAATGCGACAGAATATGAAACAAAACGTTGGACGTTATACGTTCGCTACTTGTTTTGCAGTACCCGTTTCAAAAATCACAACTCGGCTTCATTATCGTCTCGTCGATAAATATAGAACTTGTAACGTAAATAACTATTATTAAGAAGGATGTAACTTACACGCCGATACACGTAAAACCTCCGAATCTATTAAAAAGGTTACGCACCGTCTAGTGTATTAAATTTTGTCTGCTAATGACCATTTAAATAATACGATCTGACAGAACGGTTCTGAGGAACAAAAATAGCAAACAATTGTTGTTTTCATTCTGTTCCGAATTTTGTGTTTACATTCGTAGACACCAGTTTGTATGCAATGATAAATGAATTTATTGTTGACTTTAATTATCAAAAGTAGCGAATATAGTTTACACTTCTCGATTGCCAATATATTTAAAATAAGGTGTAGCCAAATTGTTGACAGTTTTACTAAGTGGTGTATGACTAAACACATTGTGGAAATAACCGTAGGTGTTATGTTGGCGTATTTTCTTGCCAGGTCGAATGTTCTAAATGTCGCAGTAAGCCTTCTCCGTATAGTTCTTCAATAGAAAGTCTGGTAGACTGATGCGAGTGTCGGACTAGCCCACCGGGCAACCGAGCAAATGCCCGGTAGACCAATCCAGTTTGGAGGCCAAAATGTCGGCACACATCTTTTTTTTCAAAAAATAATACAAATTGCACAAATGTTTTTACAAAATTCAAAAAAATTCCAAACTTTGTATCAAAGTATTGTCCCAGTTTTGTCTGTGCATGCATGTATCATGCATCTATTATTTCTTAGTAGTCGTGGAATGTTCGACGGGTTTGAAAAGAAAACAGCTAGTGCCACAAAATTCCTTGATTCATTTACTGAGAACGAGTAGTAAAATGAAAATGACATAACAAGTGAGCCTGAATTTACAGTATTGAGATATAGGAGAGTTAAAAAGACGCCAGGAGAAACTGTCGGAGATGAATCTATTGGATCCCACGAAAGAAGGAGTTTTGAAAGAAATTGAAGTGAAAACTTCTGAAGTGATTGTTAATCAATTAATGCAAAGCATGGAAGACCGATTCACTAAAACCGAGGAGGTTTACAGAACCTTCAGTTTCTTTGATCCGAGTACTTTTCAACATACTGTTCAACTAAACGGAGAAAAACTAAACGGAGAAAATATTCCTGCTTTCGCTTTTGTTGCAATTTCAAAGCTAAGGAACATCCCCCAAGACATCGTAAATCAAGAATTGATTCATTTTTCTAAAAAAAAATCACTTTACGAAAACAACAATCCCAGCTTATGGTGACTGACTGATCCAATCACGACCCCCTGATCACGACACTAATAGTGATGACAACGAAAATACCACTGAAGAAGATCCAAGTACTCAATTAAATATTTGCATACATAAATTTTTGCATATAATTTGCACGCCTTTACATATAGCAATTTGTACTTAGCCTACAAATAGTTACTGACATCATGCACCCAAGTAGGCTGTGAACGTGTATTTTCTAAAGTGAAAATTAAAAAATAGCCTAAGAGCTTCTTTAAAGCAAAAAAGGTTAGAATGTTTTCTAATTTTGAATGTGGAATATGATCTACTCCTAAGCTTGCATTTCGACGAAATCATTGACAAGTTCATTTTTGCGTTATAATTGTTCCAAACTCAAAGTTTATAAATCATCAGAAAGAATATTTTTTCGTTATTTGTTTGATTTTCAAAGTTTATAACAATAGAATAATTACCTACCTCCTACATATTTGATTTTTTTGTTACCTTTTTTCATGTTTAAATTTTAAAATTATTAGAATATAGTCATTGAAGTTACAAGTATAGAAAGTGGAGCTTTTCAGTACGAGCGAGATGTTTCTGGAAGAGGTCATTAGGCCGAGTCCGGAATTTCGAGACGAGCATGGAAAAGCCACTTTCCTATCAGTTTCGTATAATATTTTTTCGTACACTAGCATACAAGACGGAATAATAAATTTATCCTCCCATCTGAATTTCAGCTCTTTCAATGCTAGTGTAGGAAAAACAATTTTTTTTTACGACTGCCCAGAAAATATGTAGTTTCTGGAGACTTTTTCGCCAGAAAGTAAAATTTTTCCGGTCGAGATCGGAAAATGGGCATCAGAGATCCGTAATAGTATTTAACATTACTAGCTTGGTAAGAGGGTTTTTAATGGCGAATAGAAGGATATGACTGGTGAGCTGCAGGCGATTTATTTGTTCCTCACTTGTAAATAACTAGAATTTACCATTTATTCAAAAAGTCAAACTGACATTCAACTAAATTCATCAATATCACACATACTAAGGAAGACAACTCTGGCTTTGCATGCTATCATTTATCTACAAACACGCTTGTAAAACTGATAGTTAACTTGTAAAGATTTTACAAGTTAGTAACTTGTTAAAATAAACTTGCTTGATTAATACAGTGACTTGATAAATTGATGTTTACAAGTGAGGAACAAATAAAAGCTTTTATTTGTTCCTCACTTGTAAACATTAATTTATCAAGTCACTGTATTCACCTTGAAAATGTTTCATAACTGGCTAGCCAGTAAATTTTTTACTGGTTAGCCAGTTATATTTTAGAAGCGTGCTCATAGATAAATGATAGCGTGCAAGGCCAGAGTTGTCTTCCTTAGTATGTGTCATATTGATGAATTTAGTTGCTTGTCAGTTTGACATTTTGAATAAACGGTAAATCTCTAGTTATTTACAAGTGAGGAACAAATAAAATATTCAACAATACACGCCGGGTAACCATTTTTACTGGCTCAAGGATATGACAGGCTCGCCTAACGGCTCGCCAGTCATCCCAATCCTATCGCCAGTAAAAACTGTTTTACCTGGCTTGTAATGTAAAATACTATTGCCGGTCCCTGATGCCTTCGTTACTATGGAAACAAGTTTGTGTTATTGTTTGGTTAAGTAAAATAGTAGATACTAATGGCATATATTTTTTTGAGTTTTCGAAAGTGAATTCATAAGTATGGACTCGGATGTCGTAAAACAAATATTGTACCATACATGACCGGAAAGTGTTTTGCAGGTACCCCAAGGTTAGTTCGACCTGCAAAACATTACTTTCCGGTCTTGTAACGTAAATTATCGGTAAATTACTATTTACATTCCTCCATCGTTTTCTTTACCGTAGTTATTGATTTTGTTGTACTTTCACCTGCCATTACTGTTAAGAGGGGTGCGTTTTGGGTCTTTGAGCTTTCTACAATCATAAAAATTTCGCCTGCGACAGGGCTTTGCCCCCCAGACTCCTTTTTAGCCGGGGGGATGTGCCCCCACCCCTTCCGCTTATTTTGACATGTGGAGGCCACATGCATCCTTTGCCCGGTAGGCCAAATTTTACCAGTCCAACGCTGACTGTTGCTTACTGACCTGGCTGCATAAGTAGAACTTACCTGCTTAGCAACGAGTGATCCTCTTATGCTTCACCCTTCATCACATGTGCTAAGGCAATCATTATCACCTACGCAGTGGGTAGCAGAAAAAATGTGTTCTCAAATTCTTTACCGATTTTGCTGTTTTTCCACCACCTGTAGGTTTTCTTGGTATGTTCGGTAATTTTTCAACTTCTAAGTTCACATCAACTTTCTATGGTAATAATCATAATGCTTTGAAGAAACATTTATAAATAATTCACTTTTGTTGCACACATTCTGCATCACACTGGGGTGAAATGGTGTAAATACGCCTAAAAATCGATATGGGTGTCATTATTGAGGTTTTTTGGGACGTTGATTGCGAAAATGGCATTAAGTCCAAGACGGTGGACATGACATAAAATTAAAACCCTATTGTGGTAAACCGGGGTTTCAGAGTTAAGGGGTAAAAAAGGGGTCGGAATTTTGTAAGATCAAATTTTGAACTAAGTCATTCAAAGTTTTTGGAAATTTGTCCCCTGAAGGTGAAAATAGATGACGGGACGGGACGGGGCGGGACGGGACGGGACGGGAAGGGGCGGGACGGGAAGGGAAGGGATGGAATGGGAGAGGAGGGGAGGGGAAAGGAGAGAACGGGACTGGACGGGGACGGGGTTGGGGATGGGATGGGATGACAGAAAATAATTAGTCATTATTTAATACACAAATAACGAACCTCGGCCGTACGAAGTCACGGGTAACAGCTAGTGCTAAATATAACTGGGCTTAGGGAGCCACTCTGTTTGATTCCTGGTTTCTACTCGCACTTTCCTTGTTGAGAGTATGTTTATTCCTTCAATAACTTTTGTTAACTTCAACAGTTCCTTTCTTTAATATTCGCATAGCGTCTTCCGTCATTTTGTCAAATAGTTTCGCCAATTGTCTTTGTAGATCGATTCCTACCCTGTTTTGATTTCCATTGTAGTACTCGCTTCTAGTATTATCGGCGCTGGATTGCATTCGTCATCTTGTTTATATTAGTTTGGAAGGTATCATTTTCACTGTCTAGCATCTATAATATTTATCTTTGGAGCCTCTATAGATACCTTAATGCGTGCAGAATAAACAACTTATAATGGTTACATATTTACTAGTATTTTAAGGGATGTGGAATTAAACTTGGAGAAAGGATATGTTCTCATATTTGAAAACTTTTATAACCCTAACAGTGTAAAGAGCATTGATCAACATCAGTTCATTAATATTATGATTTTGAATGTGCTAATTCAAAGTTTCGAATGCATTATAAATTTTCTTTTTAAAGGGTTCTCATTGCATAATTACGTTCTATAATATTGTAAAACATTTTCAGTTAATTTTCTCCAAGTGCTATTTCGATAACTGTCGAATTTCATGACGAGTTTCAGTCAATAACAACTCTCTGGAACTACGTTATAGATACTCTGCAACAAATATTTCCGAGCAAGCATTTTGTGCACGAATGGTCGGAAACGCATTCCCGGAATTCCCATGCAGAGACACCTGTTATCCCGTTTTTTGTCCAGCTGCAGAGCGCGTTTCAGAAATATCGTTTTCCTTCCCTTATCCGTGCAAATATGGTTTTGCCATTCCATATCCCTGCATTGAATTTTGAAAAGAACCCGAAAGCGGATTATGGCCCACTCTGTTTGAAATAAGTAGTATGGCGGCACCGAAACTGGAGCAATCCGCGAATTAAACCGCGAATTAATCCGCGATTCCGCGAATTAATTCCGCGGTTTGACCTAATTAATTTCGCGGTTTGCTCTAATTATTCTTCATATGTGCTACTGATTAATCACATATGAAGTTTGATATTTAATTTACATATGTGCTACTGATTAAATTACGCATTAGATTTTTAATTTGCTTCTGGAATTACGCGGCGGCCATCTTGGTTTTCTGGCGGGAATATTTGAAATTTGAATTTTTTCCGATTTTTTTTCTAAGTTCCATTATTTGAATTTTAAACTTCCCGGGCGTCGGACATCTTGGTGCGCGCGCACTTCTCACGGCTGTCGTTTTTAATTTTGAATTTTCGCGGAAATATTTGAAATTCAAACTGGTAAATCTATATCGCTCTTCGAAGCTGCTGTCTCTCTCTTGCATTCACTCGCGGAAATATTTAAATTTAAAAAAAGCTTCCTGCGATGTCCCATGGCTGGAATCGAACCAGCGATCGCTGCATTACGAGTACGAAGCCTTAACCAACTGGGCTAGCGAAGCGATCGAGGTTGAAGGAATTAAACATGGTCACTACTTCAACACTGTCGTGCAGTTTCGGTGCCCTGTTTAACTAATGAATTTCAAATTTACATCGCTGTTTATGAACATAGATATTTTTTTAAATTATTCTCACTTTTACTAGAACAATTACATTTCGTCCCTCGAAGAAATTTCAGAGAGGCCAATTTAATACCGTTTAATAGATGTTTTACATAGTTTAATTTCGTTCTGGCATATTGCCTGATTTAATTATGTATTGTTATCAGTCGATAGGCCTTTAAAATAAAAATTTGTTGATATCTGTATCGATTTTCATTCAATTACAACAGAACATTCCGTGCTTGTGAGCCGTTACGCTTAAGTTTAGTCGTGTTAATATTTTTAATTAACTCATCGGCGTGTTTATGTATCAATAACTTGTTTTATGTAATTACAATTGGGGCATTTTATATTAGAATTTAAATAAACGATAATATTACGCGGCGTCTTTATGCAGGAGTCGTTTGAATTTTGTAAATGTCTTTTAGCACGAATCGATTCCTGGAAAAACATACTGCATCGTGTAACTGTATTCGCTAATTATTCAAAATGTTTTATTGAGTATGAAAAGGTCTCATAATTTTGATCGCTGTTGGTGTAAAATGCCTGTCAAAACCTGTCTGGAAAACGCAAGAACCGACATGCTCCGGCTCGAGAGTGGGGTGCTGCTGACGTATTGTTTTAGTACCTGTATAAGTGTTTGCGGTCTCTATAACGCATCGAATTGCTTCACTCTCAACCGTCGTGTCAACAGCACCAGTGTAACTAAGATGGATCCTCGAAGTGTTAATAAGTGCCAAGAAAAACCAGGCCCCTACACCAGGAGACCGGCAGCAGAAAAAACAAGTAAGAAAACGCATCTTTTAAATAAAAAACAACACGGTGCACCGCCACAGCCTCCAGCCATGAACGTGGAGACCAAGGGGTATTCACCACGTCTAGATGCCACCGAGGAGGACCTGCGGGTGTTCATTGAGGAGACGATGCCTTCCTATGACGTAACACCGATCGTAACGCCTGAGATCCGCCAAACCCGACGGGAAAAGAAACGGTTATTATGCGACCTCACTGTGCCTTTAAACAATAGCGCCAGCAAGGTTGTTCATTTGGGTCTGGATCCTTATAAACAATTTTCGCCTGTTGCAAGAATTCTGAAGACCGACATTGGTGCTGGTGTTTCCTTCACAGCCGAGTCGTTCATGGCTTTTGTGGAAGCGCTACCGGACATATTTGTGATGGCCAGGCAGGGGACTTTCAGATATGAATTAACTGAGCACACAGTGGAGTACGTGAACAATGATACCTGCAGGATTATTACAAAGGACCCCGAGAACAAGTTTACTCTTTACGTAACGTATGAAACACTATCAAATTTATTGCCGATGTACAACTTGATGGTTGTGAAAATAAATGACTTGAAACGTGTAAAGTGCAATTTCCAAAATTTTGGTGAAGTGATCGTTGACAAAGTAATACATACAGAAAATTTGTGTCTTGATGATTCAATCATTTTTAATACTCTGCGCTGGACTTTCGCTAACGATATTTTATTGTGGGAACTTGTGTTCAAATTTAAAATGTATGTTATTATAGAATTGCAGAAGCTGATTGATGCAGATGAGCGCATGAAATCGTACATGTCCTAGTTTATATAAAATATTGTATGAAAATGTGAATAAAAATGTTTTAAACTGTATTTCTTTTTAATTATGTGGCGAGTGTTGGTTTATACATGAGGTAGGTTGGCCGAGTGGTTAAGGCGTCAGACTTAAGATCTGATCTCGAAAGAGGTCGTGGGTTCGATTCCCGCACTTACCATATTTTTAATGTATTTATTATGAGCGTGTTTATTTTTTAAGTTAGTTTATTCACGACGGCCCTACTGTAATAATCGCTCACTGTATAAAATGGAGCATCAGTTTTCACATCCGTTTTCTGCTATCATAGCAGGCCCCTCAGGATCGGGCAAATCGTTTTTTGTAATAAATTTCTTGAAAAATATGAAAAAACTCTGCAGTGTAAATTTCGCTAAAGTTATCTGGTGTTATGGCGAGTGGCAAAAATTGTACGAAGATTTAAAATCTTTAGTCGAATTTCAACAAGGTCTGCCAGACATGACATCTTTTGAGGGGTCCGAACCCAAACTTTTAATAATCGACGATTTAATGAGGGAGACAAATAACTCGGTCGTTGACCTATTCACCAAGGGGAGCCATCACCACAATCTCAGTGTTTTTTTTATTACGCAAAACATTTTTCACCAAGGAAAAGGACAGAGGGATATTTCCCTAAATGCTCATTACATTATTCTTTTCAAAAATCCGCGAGATAGAGCTCAAATAAAGCACTTAACCAGGCAGATATGTCCAGAAAATCCTCGTTTTCTACAGGAGGCATATGAAGACGCCACATCTAAGCCACACGGGTATTTATTATTCGATTTAAAACAAAGTACCCCCGACATTGCAAGATACCGAACGTCTATTTTTAGAGAGGATGGGTGTTGCTATATTTATATGCCTAAAAAGGGGTATAAAAACAGCAACTCGAATCAATTTACAATCATTCACTAGTGATGTCTCGAGCGGTGATTAAGAATTCAGAGTTGCTGCGTGCTCTACATAAACTAGGTTCTAAAGAACGCATCGCATTATTAAAAACCGTTAACGATAAACAAATCCATTGTGTCTGCGAGTGTATATATAACACTCTAAAAGGAAAAATACCTTTGTCGACTAAGCAGAAGACTCAGATAGCCCTGCATAAAAAAGTACTTAGAAAATTAATTAAACCTGGAGAGTCCATCAAAAAGAAGCGAAAAATTTTAACTCAAAAAGGGGGTGCGTTCTTGCCGTTGATCTTAGCCCCATTAATTACGGGTGTATTGAGTTCTATTTTTAAATAAAATGGACCACGCAAAGAAGATGATGATTGTGCCGCCTGAAGTTATGCACCGCTTTAAGGCTACTGAGAATCCCGAGCAAAATATATTATCACAGCTTGATGACGAAATGCAGAAAGTTTTAAAATCTAAATTATCTGACCACGATAAATGGGTGCAGTACAATCAAGTCTTGCAACGTTATCTGCATTTTGCCGACCAAACAAGACAATCAATCAAAATACCAATAGAATCAAACACCAGCAGCAGTATTTCAGACGGTGATATTTTATCTACACTACCTAGCACTTTTAAGAAAAAAGGCGAAGCTTTCTTACGTTTTTTGAGGGCATCACAGGATGTGGACTGGGATAGCAAGGGGACAGTTACTATAAAAGGCGAAATTTTACCATCATCTAACATAACCGATCTAGTGCACGCCATTCTAAGGCCTCAAAAAATTGCAAGTCCATCGGGACATCTCAAGTTCGCTGATTACATTAAAGAAAAAAATTTCCCAAGTGTGCTGCGGGGGAACTCGAAACGCAAAATTTTAGCAGTTCAGACTGAAGACGTGAGGAGTTCTGAGGTGGAAAGTGAGAACTACGACACCGAAACAGAGTCTAAATCGAATCCGTTAACAAGGCCAGTAACAGCAACGCAAAAAGCAGGAAAAATAACGAAAACAACGCGGAGGTCGATACCAAAAATAAAGGGCATATCGGGCTGGGAGCGTCTTAAACTTTAACATAGCAGAAATGAATTTGGATGCTATCTATTATGATCCGGCCAACCCAGTAGGCTTCGCAGGCGCAAACTCATTAATTTCTTCCGTGAAAAATAATCGTCCCAGTGGTGAAGTAAAGGAATGGCTAAAGAAACAGGACGCCTATACTATTCACAAAACTGCAAGAAAAAAATTCCCTAGAAACAAGTACATTGTTAGCAACATTTTCGAATTATGGCAGGCTGATCTCTGCGACATGCGCAGTTTAGCCTCACACAACGACGGCTATAATTTTATTCTAACCGTAATTGATGTGTTTAGTAAAATGACATGGGCGAGGTCTCTTAAATCTAAAACGGCTACTTCAGTAATAAACGCATTTCGTGAAATATTTGCTGAAGCCGGTAACACGCCCATAAATTTACAAACCGATAAAGGCAAAGAATTTGTTGCTAGAGCCGTACAGAATTTTTTCAAACAACACGATATCAACTTTTACGTGACGCAAAACCCTGATGTTAAAGCATCAGTCATTGAGCGTTTCAATAGAACATTAAAAACCAGAATGTGGCGCTATTTCACATACTCTAATTCATACAAATACATAGACGTATTACAAAATTTACTGACTTCGTATAACAACCGCTATCATTCAAGCATCAAGATGGCACCCTCCGCAGTAAATGATGGTAATATACTGGAAGTGTGGAACAATCTGTACAGAAAGGGGATGGGAGTCGACAGGAAGCCTAAATATAAAGTGAACCAACATGTAAGAATTAGTAGAACGAAGGACGCATTCGAGAAAGGATATGAAACTAATTGGAGCGGCGAAGTGTTTATAATTAAAAAAGTGATTCTTAGAAAACCACCTGTGTACGAAATAGTTGATTTAAGCAACGATACGATAGAGGGCGTCTTTTATGAAGAGGAATTACAGCCAGTGACTTTGGATGATAACGCTTTGTTTAAAGTCGAACAAGTGTTAAAAGAAAGAGGACACGGTCAGCGCAAAGAGTACTTTGTAAAGTGGCGAAATTATAACGACAAGTTCAACTCTTGGATTCCTGCAGCTAATCTTCAGCAACTATGAATACAGATGAAGAATTTTATCTAACATTACTTAGCAATAGTTCTATGAGCTATTTTCCAAATAACACCACAGCACAATTCATAACGCAGCTCCCTAAACGAATAAGGTTACCGGGGCAATGGGTTACAGGTATTGCGGAAGTGCAATATCCATGCTCCTTTTTGGCCGTGACAGATACAGAAAATCTAGTCTATTATCGCACAGAAATACCTAAAGTGCAAGCCGGAGAAGAAACGTATACTGAGTTGAAAAAAGTATTGCAAAACGCTAATTCATATTTTAAAAGTGATAGAGAACAAATTTACTATGGTAGCGATGGATGGCACGTAATCTGTATTCAGCCCGGCAATTATGAAAACATTGAACATATTACAGCCGAAATTAACAATCACAGGTTATTAGAAAAGTTGCTGAATTTTCAATATAATAGAGTAACAAAACGCGTGTCTCTTGAAATTAAAACGTCGTCATTGAAAATGCTAGGATTTTCACAACGTCTGGCCTTACAACTTGGTTATAAACCTGATATAAATATAGCTGAAGCACCTGTACCAAGCCACCCCGCAAATATCTGGGTTGGTTTACCATCACAAATGTTTATTTACTGCGATATTGTGGAACCACAGCTTGTAGGAGATGTCTTGGCTCCGCTTCTTCGTATTGTTAACGTGACCTCTGATAATTATAATTACGGTTGCCACAAAGACGCCATATTTTCGCCGACTCATTATATAAATGTCATGAAGAGGGAATTTGAGAATATCGAGATAAATATAAGGACCGAAACGTCGGGTGTGATGCCATTCGAGTTTGGAACGTTGAGTTTAAAACTACACTTTAAGAGGATACAGTAGCTGCTATGGATTGTCCTTACCAACAATACTACACCAATCAGGCAGGTCAAGGCGTTGGAGCTATCTACAGAGGAGCAGCCTACCAGAGAGGTCATGGTATCGGAAGCTTTTTAGGCGGAATATTTCGTAGTATCCTGCCTCTTTTTAAAACCGGTGCTAAAGTTGTTGGAAAGGAAGCTTTAAGGACAGGCGCTAACATTTTAGGAGATGTTAGTGAAAGTCGACCGCTAAAAGAAGCGTTCCATAACCGTGTACAGGAGGCTGGAAAGAATCTCAAACGTAAAGCCGACAGAAAAATAGATACTCTAATGGAAGGATCGGGATATAAAAGGCAACGCACTCTGAATTACAATCAGTCTACAAGAAAAAACGCTAAGCAGAAGCTGGTCAAACCCGCATACGCCGATATCTTCACCAGCAAGTAGTTTTCACAATGGCGTTTTTGCATGCGCAGTCTTGTGAGTGTGTTAAATCAGAGTTAGATTTATTCGCTCTGCCCGCAACTCAAACCAGTATCGAAAATGGACAATGGATTTTTTACAAACCGCTTTCCTCGCTTAATGACGATGCACCGATTGAATTTATTGTGCCTGGAAACGGTAACGATTATATCGATTTAAGTCAGACCATGTTATACATTACTGCTAAAATTGTTAAACAAGATGATACACCATTAACCGACAAAGAGGTTGTAGGCCCTGTTAATAATTGGATGCACTCTATGTTTAATCAAGTTGAGGTGTATTTGAATCAGAAGCTTGTGAGCCCGCCAAACAATACATACGCATACCGTTCATACATTGAAACTCTGCTGAATTACGGCAATGGTGCTAAATCAACCCATTTAACATGCACACTATGGTACAACGACACAGCCAATAACATGGATGACATCACTACGCATAATGAAGGATTTGTAAAGCGGAAATTTTTTACTGCTGCAAGTAAGCAAGTCGAAATGATGGGACATGTGCATTCCGATTTATTCAATCAAGAAAAATTTCTTATAAACGGAGTTGAAATGAAAGTCAAATTTATCAGATCCCGAGATTCGTTCAATTTAATGGCAGACGAAGGATCTACATTCAAAGTGAAAATTAGTGATGCCAGCTTACTAGTGAGGAAAATGAAAATAAACCCATCTATTTTACTAGCGCATACCAAAGCTTTGGCGACTGCGCCTGCTAAATACCCCATTACAAGATCCGATGTTAAAGTGTTAACTATTCCGGCTGGTGTGCAAAGAAAATCTTTAGATAATATTTTTCTGGGGCAATTACCAAAACGATGCATTGTAGGTTTTGTATCGAATAAAGCATTTAACGGCCATTATGCAGCAAACCCTTTCAATTTTAATAACTACAAAATCAATTATTTCTCCCTATACATCGACGGTCAACAAATTCCTTCAAAACCTCTACAGCCTGATTTTTCTAAGAATGGCATGTACGTTCAAGCATATCACACACTATTCTCGGGTAGCGGTATACACTTCCTCAATGAAGGCAACGCTATAAAACGTGAAGATTACCCTTATGGCTACTGTCTATTTGCTTTTGATTTAACCCCCGATCTGGCTGCAAATGCAACAACACACTGGAACCTTCTTAAAAATGGCGCTCTACGTTTAGAGGTGGGTTTTCAAAACGCGTTAGAAGAAACTATTAATTGTCTAGTTTATGCAGAGTTCGATAACGTCGTAGAAATTGACAAACACAGAAATGTGCTGGTGGATTTTAGTAGTTAAAAACCAACAACAGTTTTTTAAAATTTAGTCATGCTCAAACATTTCGTCAGTATGGACAGTGCCTTCGTAGATCTGCAAGGGTTCCGTGGTGATAAGAAACAGTTTATTCCGAAAGAAGTGGCTGTTATTTCAGCAGATGGCAACCAGTTAGCAATTTTCGTTTTAAAACCTCCTGCAAAATATGACACTCTGCCCTATTTCGTTAAAAAAGGCATAAACTATCTGGAGCAAAGACATCACGGTCTAACCTGGGATTCTGGTTCTATACATTTTGATGAATTTGAAGCAGAGCTAGCACGAGTTCTCAAAAAATTTGAAAAAGTGTACGTTAAGGGCCAAGAAAAGAAGGAGGTTCTAAGTTTTCTGAATAAAATCGTCGTAAATTTGGAGGATCTCGAGTGCCCGTCTTTAAAAGTTTTGCGAAAAACTACTGCTGCCGTACGTTGCCTCAATCACAACATCCGTTCGCCTGTATGTGCATTGGAAAACATACTAATTTTATCCGACTGGTGGCGCAATGAATACACTGGAAGTTCAGAAAATATTGCAAACAATCCCGAGTCTGTTGAATGTGAAACGCTATGTTTTTGCTTCTGATCAACTCCCTACAAGAATTGCAAGACCTGTGGCAATCATCGTCAACACAGATCCAGCAAACCGACCTGGACAACATTGGAATGCAGTGTATATAGACCAATATGGATATGGGGAATACTTTGATTCATACGGCCGCCCTCCAAGCGGTTATCATTTAAAATTTTTACAACAAAATTCAATCAGTTGGTCTCATAATCCAAAAATTTTGCAAGATTTTAGCTCTAACGTTTGCGGCATATACTGTTTAATGTATTTATATTTTAAAATGAATGGTGCATGTATGATAAGCTTTGTAAACCTGTTCACTGATAATTTAGTTTCTAATGACACATATGTAAAAGCACTATATATCCAATACTTTACCTTAATAAACTTACTTAATGTTATTTAGAAAATAAAAACACAAGTAGTTTGTAATTAAACATATTTTTTATTACACACACAAAATATTTAATAAATGTATTTTACAATATTCGACTGTTTTATTTACAAAAATTAACAGCCTCTTAAGCCTAGCATGCAAAATAAAACTAACATATAATTAAAATCTAGCATGCAGTTACATGTAGCTCAAATTGAACCAAAATATCGGAAATTATTGAAAAACGCGTGTTGTTTTTATGAAAAGAAAAGAATAAAATATCGAAAACCCATCAGAAAAATACAGTTTACGAAATAATAATAAAATAACATTAGAAAATACAGATTACGATCTAATAAAATAACACTAGAAAAATACAGTTACAAGTTAATCAAATATGGTGTCACACTTATCTAAGGCGCTTTAAAACCGTAAGGCACCGTGTCAAAGGTATCAGGAAGTCGCTGTCGTTTATTATAACAAAATTGATATTTTTTGCGTTCAGGTTTTGATATTACATTATAGCATGATGTCCGAACTATTTTACGCTCATTATAAACATATAGAGGGTGATTCTCATTTGCATTAATAAGAGTATTACAGACCATTTCCTTTATAGACTCAAAATTGATTACATCTGAGTTTTTGTAATTTAGGGTTATGCCCTTTACCTTGCATACTGTAATCTCTGTGTTTTTAGACGTCGAGTACACCTTATAACTGTAGTTTTTAGGTCCACCGCTTACAAACTCAGTTATATAACTGCCTACGCCATACTGCTCGAGCTCGTCTGTTAGCTGACCCAGAAATTCACCCTTTTCAGGTAGCCAATCACCTTCTCTGGATATGAAAACTAAACTATCAGTATCAAAATAAAATACACGCTCACCCAGAGCGTCGAGATATGTATATAATTGTAGTCGAGCTTGAGCAGTAGTGTAGGCAGCAATTGCGACATTAACAGTGGTCAAGGATTTTACACAATCTGTAGGCCTATCCCAATTAACTAAAAGCACATCGTCATCAATCGCTACGAATGAGTGGACTTCTACATCAGGGCTTGTCAGCATTTTAAAAAATTCCTCGGGGTTCGTTATCACAGAACACTGCATTAAATTTTCACGTTGACCAAACTTGCCCCAAAAGCTATTGAGCATTAATTTGGCGAGAAATCTTAACCCAGGGTTTTTATTGATATTATCTTTATCTAATTGAACACCTTCAACCTCAAAATACTCGCGAATGTACGCTTCCTTATCAGCATCTGTGATACAACTATTCGGCCACCCCGAGCATTCCTGTTTCAATTTTATAAAATTGTCTACATAACCACTAAAAATCCCACCCGTTTTTAAATTTTTGTTGTATTTCACTACCTCATATTCCCAAATTTCAAAAATTTCGACAATTTTGTAATTTTTGCTTAGAGCCATCCTTAGCTCATCCGCCACATAGGTCCCCTCAAAGCTACGTTCGGCGTCGTTATGAGTGCATAAGCCCTGATGCAGAGTTTCGGCACATGTGCGGCACAAGATAAACATAAGTTTTTTGTTCGCCCTATATGGGAGCACGGGGTGGAATAATGAAGTAGGTGGCAAAACAAGGCATTTGACAAGACCTTCGACATTATCAATAGATAATAACGAGCAAGCTTGGTGACCGATGTGAATTTTCGGGTGCCCTATAGGATATTTTCCGTACTTGTTAACACTAGGATATAATGAACAAACGTCCCAATAATGAATTTTTTCGCCTGGCTGACATTTATGATATAGCTTGATGGCATTTGTTCGTCCACCGAAAAAGCTGTCGCGGGGGTCTAGAGGCTCGTGCTGTAGAATGGGGAGATTTTCAACGAAAGCTTTCGCAGGTTGATTCAATTTTAAAAAGCTAGTAAACTCACACTCCCACATTTCAACCAACGTGTGACCGCTGTTACGAATACGTTTAGATCGAGCCTCCGTGTTTTCTCGACGTAAAAACATAGCTTTTGCGTTATCGTCTGTATCGGCTGTTTGAACCGGATAGCAAACCTCACACCCATGCCAAAAACACCCTAAAAACTCATATACTGTGTTAGTCTCCCTGCAATACCCGTCGACCAATATACCATTAGGCAAACGAAACTCTCTAGCTTTACCGCTGTGCTGAATATTAATGTTATTACTATGTTCGAGCCATGACAGCCACTTGAGCGCAGCCGCCGACTGTTTGTCGCCTAGTCTGTACCCCCCTGGAGGAATCAAACCGATCATGTTATTGATTAAAAAGCGCCTTCTAAATACCAAATTACATGCGCTGGCTATTGTGGCTGATTCCTGAAATGGGTCCACGTCATTTTTGACCGTAAACAATTTCCAAAACCTCAGGCAAGCTTTAGCTAGAATTTGTACATCTAAAACACAATAATCCACAATTTCTTTTTTCATATCAAAAATGTAGCCGTTTTGAATATTATTACTATGCCATTCTACTAATGAGCGTCGATCGGAGCCGTTCATGGTATCTGGCGCATAATAGTGAATATCGGGTAAGGGGCCTATATAATTTTGGTTTTCTATGGTGTTAAACAAGTACGGGAAATAGCCTTTAGTTTCGGGGAAATCGAACGTCTGGGGCAGTTTAGCTAAGGGCAGAGGAATGAAATTTAGTGAGTCGATAAATCTGATCTGACCGCATGTAATCGAGATTATTTTCGTACCTGTGGTTATTAATTTAGGTGCCCAACTTACTCTGTTTTTTAGAATTTCTCTCAAAACGAAACACCCATCATAGCCCTTCATATTATGGGCAAGTGCAGTGACTTTAAATACAGAACTCAATAAGGAAATGTGGGCTAAAAACGAATTAACGGGGTCATCTCTAAAAACATGCAATCTTTTACTGCAGATTCGACAATCCTGCTGCAAGTCCTCGTTATCTATACACTCTAAACATACATGGGCCGCAACACAAAGATTTGGTTCGTGTATAAAATTATCGGCTTTTTCTGAAAACTTGCTTTCCTGTCTGCATTCCAGGTCATAAAAAACAAATAGAGGTTTTGACGCTTTTTTATTGGCATGTTTCTTAATGTTTTTTGACATGTAGCAAAAATGTCGAACTGGCTGTAACTTTTTGCATGTTTCACAAAATAGGTAACCGCATTTATGTCCCTGAGTACTTCTCCGAAATATAGTGTGTAGGCAGACACCACAACGGTAAAGTCTGCTACACAAATTTGACGTTTTATGGGCATTAAAACATTCAATGCCACGGAAATCCCTGTTGCAAACAGAACAATTTATTGTTGGTAGCATAATATTACATGGTGGTTGAAGCTGACAACAGGGACAGGTATATTTGCATTTTAAATGCTGGCGTTTATTGTTAAATCTAAATTTACACAGTTCACAAAAATAACTAGCAGTAAACGCAGACGTCAGACTCGTAATAACGTTGTAATGCCCTCCTTCCAATATTAAATTTAAAACGGTTCTAGTTTTATCGCGGGGTCCCTCAAAATACGTTGTTTTGCCACTTCTAGAATTGTATACGACTATTGTATAATTTGTCAGATGTTCTTGAAATTTTTGAATGTGCTCGTAATTTCCGCCGTCGGTTAAATCAACTTCGCTAACCCTACAGAGACGTAAGGCCCTATTAAATAAAATCGGAGAACCTGATTGTAGTTCGGACAACTTTTCATCTCTATTCTTAAAAGCTATAGCGATAACAAGGGCTGAAGCAAGACACATATTATCTTTGACAGGCACAATTATTATACCCACTTTTTTAGCGCAAAAATCTTCAAAGCTAGCGCCTGCTAGCAGTGTTCGGCCACACCCCACGGGTAAGCTTACCTTGTCAACATGTAGCGTCAACACATCTTGAGTGAAAAAGCGAGCATTGGATTGTAGGACCTTGGCGACGACGTTCAGGATCACTGCAGTGGACAGTTGATCAGCCCTTCGGAATGATATTCCTAATGGCTTGCCAGGAAATTGATGGTTATGAAGAACAAGGCCTACACGATCAGATGGCTGTGTGTTGCGCAGAATGTAGCCAAGAAGCTCTTGGAATGCATCCTATAATCAATATTTAAAACTACAATCAGGAATATGTAAAGTTATAGTCGAAATTACCTGCAGCCATAACAAAGGATTCTGATAGCCATCTACGGGGTTGAATTTAAAAGTAACACTGTTCGATGTTGCGTTGAACTTCTTTATAAATTTCTGGAATTCGCTCTGGATAACCAGATAGCGCAGCTTGTCATTGGTGTTAGGCGTCTGAAATTAAAAATCAATTAAAACACCTGTTTACAAAAATACGTAGCAAAGTAGCGTTAGGATTTGAATTTTGTAAAGGCACTTACATTACTTAATGCAGCTGCACCGTAATTTAGGATATCGCCTCGAGGGGACCCTGAGGTCATCGCTAGCTGACTCATTGTAGGCCGAGAAATCGTATTGGAATTCGTACTCGGCGATGACGTCGCTAATTGCCTCATTGCCTGGTCTTGATCATTAGGCGAGGTCTTCGCTAATAGCCCCGTTGTTTGTAGAGAATTATGAATCTGTAATTATAAAAATGGAATGTTTTATGCTGGACAAGTGCAGACTGTATAGAAAAATAGTAAGTTACTAAATAAATACTTACAGACAGCACCCGATCTGCCTTGTTAAGTCCTGGAACCGAAGGGATGGCTGGGACTGCACACGTAGAAGACAGATCGATAGCTTGGTGTATAGCAGCACTCTGGCTCGGCAACACCCGATCTGCTTTGCTAAACCCTGGAACCGAAGGAGTGGCTGGGCCTGTACGCGTAGAAGACAGGTCGATAGCTTGGTATATCGCAGCACTTTGGCTCGGTAACATCCGATCTGCCTTGCTAAACCCTGGAACCGAGAGGGTGGCTGGGGCTGCACGCGTAGAAGACAGGTCGATGGCTTGGTGTAGCATACCACTTTGGTCCGGAGGCGTTTGTTGCAGAGACTGTAAAAGCAAGATTGAAATGAGTGTCTAGCTTCTAAAAGGCTATGGGTTGATTAAATTTGCTAATTAAATTTTGTACTTACGATTAAATGACGAATTCTAGCAGCTCTCTGGGTTAGGCTCGAAAATGCACTCGCATGTTCGGGCTGAATGATGTCCCCACGTGCTAGTTTAAAAAGCACAATTTCATATGCAATGAGCACGAACTTTTCATTGGAAAAATTTCCTCTCTCAAACCATTTTAAAATGGCACTTATAGGAAGCGTAGCAAGGCCTGAATTCTCCATCTTGGATGCGATGGTACAGAAGCACTTTGTAACACAGCAAAACGGAATCACGTGTTCACAGCAAACTGGCGGATCGAGAAAGACCAACTTCACGATTCGACTGTGTATATATTAGGGTGAACGCCGAAGATTGTCGAACGCTACCGAGGGACGGCCGCGTATGCGCAAATATCGTTCATACTCACATTGCATAGCAAAAGAGAAAGCTATAATGTAAAAATGCACCGAGGCCATGACGTCAGATCAGGTTTCGCTGCAGCACAAAAGAGAAAGTTATAATAACGAAAAGTAACTAATTGCTACGACCCAAATTTTAAAATCGGGGTTCTTCAAATTTTTAATAGAATAAAAGCTATATGAACAGAAGCATGTCAGGAATATATTAAACTCAAATTTGTAACTCGGTGAATTTCTAGAACCTGCCTCTTTTGTTTCAAAACACATCAAGGCCATGACGTCAGACCAGGTTTCGCTCAAAATTAACAAGTTGTAGCCTGCCTAGACACGTGAAATAATGCTTCCACGAAATAGGGGCATACGATGAACACTGCAGAAATTGCATCACGATATTTATATAAATAAAGTCCGTTTTAAAATAAATCGTTTGCTAATATTGTACGTTGGAGTATAAAATGCATTTTTAAAATATATTATACACGAAATTATTAGAAACTAAGGGAGAAACTAGGAGAATCAAGCTACGCTCACTTAATTTTTTAAACTAGCTGTTGTAATTTATAATTCGATCTGGCGAAATTATTTCATTTGAATGAAAATCGATACAGATATCAACAAATTTTTATTTTAAAGGCCTATCGACTGATAACAATACATAATTAAATCAGGCAATATGCCAGAACGAAATTAAACTATGTAAAACATCTATTAAACGGTATTAAATTGGCCTCTCTGAAATTTCTTCGAGGGACGAAATGTAATTGTTCTAGTAAAAGTGAGAATAATTTAAAAAAATATCTATGTTCATAAACAGCGATGTAAATTTGAAATTCATTAGTTAAACAGGGCACCGAAACTGCACGACAGTGTTGAAGTAGTGACCATGTTTAATTCCTTCAACCTCGATCGCTTCGCTAGCCCAGTTGGTTAAGGCTTCGTACTCGTAATGCAGCGATCGCTGGTTCGATTCCAGCCATGGGACATCGCAGGAAGCTTTTTTTAAATTTAAATATTTCCGCGAGTGAATGCAAGAGAGAGACAGCAGCTTCGAAGAGCGATATAGATTTACCAGTTTGAATTTCAAATATTTCCGCGAAAATTCAAAATTAAAAACGACAGCCGTGAGAAGTGCGCGCGCACCAAGATGTCCGACGCCCGGGAAGTTTAAAATTCAAATAATGGAACTTAGAAAAAAAATCGGAAAAAATTCAAATTTCAAATATTTCCGCCAGAAAACCAAGATGGCCGCCGCGTAATTCCAGAAGCAAATTAAAAATCTAATGCGTAATTTAATCAGTAGCACATATGTAAATTAAATATCAAACTTCATATGTGATTAATCAGTAGCACATATGAAGAATAATTAGAGCAAACCGCGAAATTAATTAGGTCAAACCGCGGAATTAATTCGCGGAATCGCGGATTAATTCGCGGTTTAATTCGCGGATTGCTCCAGTTTCGGTGCCGCCATACTACTAC